>NW_019104888.1:82861-101726 GCF_001995035.1 Momordica charantia | reverse complement strand
CTACTAAAATAAAAGCTATAACAGTAGCTAATAATCGAGAAAAGCTATGAAGAGCTACTTAACTACATCACTATTGCATATTGATAGGATTGGGCTATCCTCGGGAAGAGGGCTTGATAAATAATCCACTTCATCAAGGTTGTCTGAGATAGGGCTATGTTGGATAATTCGAGGTTTCCGTTTTTGGAAGTGAAAGGGAAGTTGGTGTTTCTCCCGTACAGTCACGTGATTTCTATTCTCATTAATAATTAAAGTCTGTTGTACCCTGTCAAGTGGGTAGCATCGCAGAGGGTGTGGGTAGGTCATTGACCTTTTCTTTCCCTTTTGCCAAGGACAGAGGTTTTCTTGATGGGTCAACATCCCCTGTCAAGTCATCGATCTTTGTGGTGACAGCCGGCCTGGTGCTTTGATTATTGTGCTCTCTTTCAACGTCCATGGCAATGGCGGTTCCGGTGAGGTTCCAACGATGGGGAAAAAAGGCTTCAGCTCCGGCGGAGCCCTTGTGGTATTGTCTCGGATCCTTGTTGAAAGGCCTGTGATTTCCGATCAGATTTCTAGTGTTGAAAAAAGAATCTATGTGTATAAGTATGTCCTCTTACAGAGTAATGGCTGATGGGATCTCGATGATAGCAAGGATGAAGCCTGTGTCGTTCTTCTTAACTTTAATCTTCAGCTCCATAATATCTCTAAGGTTGGAGGCCGCCTTCAAGATTTCTAGGAAGCCACCACATTTGTCTCCAATGTAGGGGATGGTTGAATCATTCCAGAGGTGGAGGGGGAGGTCTTTGATTATGATCCATCTTCCATATGATGGGACTTTACGGTTGGAGTTAATGTTCTTTGTGCTCCATTTAAGAAAGCGAAGCTTGTATGAGCCTATAGTTTGCCAGTCATCAATAAGGGTGAGAGCAGAAGCTTGTTTGTCATCTTCACATCTGAGAAGGGCTTTATCGGGGTGAATCAGGTTAATGGAGCAGAAGTCACTCACTGTTTCCTGAATGGCCCGAAGGACGGAGTGCTAATCGTCATGGAAAGAGTGGCGCTGAACAATAATCCATCGACTCCAAGCAAAAATTTCGGGGATCAAGGTCGATTTTATGGGCGAATCTATGGTTAAGGTGTCTTGGGGGGATGTCGGCTTCTTGAAGTGGGGGTCTTGTTGTTTGTGCCTTGGGTTGGTATGATCCCTTGGAGGAAGGCAGGATGCCTTTGGTTTGTCTATAGTGGGGTAGTCAAGGAGGAGATTGTAAAACGCCTTCTAACCCTCCTTCCCTATACCAGAGGGTAGCATGAGCTTATTATTCCCTCCATTACTGTCCAGTTTGTTAATCTCAATCCAGTAGCCTCTGTTGCTGCTCAGCTTCTCAATCCATAGGACGTAGTCATCACTAGGGTGTTCTTTAAAGAACTTATGGGTGAGTGGGGAGTCTAGTAGCAGGTTGATGGATGATGAAAGCTAGTAGATGGAAGCCCAAGTAAGAGAAAGGGAATAGGTAGCATCCCTTCCAACTTCCGTTAAGCGGTCGCGACTCCCCCTGTAATGTTAGTCAACCTTTATCATGTTTTCCGCTCTATCTTGGCTTTGCGGGTTGGGTAGTTCCAGTTACTCATCTTGTTTGATAGGAGAGGTGGGTAGGCGGGGATGGTGTTCCATCGTTACCGGCGATGGTGGGGTGGAAGAGGTGGGTGGTGTATGGTTTGGTGGTGTATGGTTTGGTGGTGTATGGTTTGGTGGTTGGGAGAGGGGAGGTGTACGGAGAGAAAGTCATCGTGAGATTATCAGCATGATTTGTTTTTCCTTGTGTCCTTGTACATAATCTAATCAATTTAAATTTTGATATTAAAAAAATTCAAAAAAGAAGATCAAAGTACAAAAGGTACCTTCCAGCATTGAATGGCAATTTTATAGTTTTGATGTGGAGACAAACCTAAAAAGTTCATATACAGATTTGATCAGTCTTATAAGGGAAAGGGCATTATGCATATTAGAAAAAAGTAAATACGACGACAGAAAGAAGCAAAAAATTATGGCACCTGCCCAGAAGGGCTATCCAATGTGTGCCACACAGCACCAGTGTGGCCTTCACTTTCAACTGTAACAGTAACCGAACCAAGAACAGCACTCTTCCAAACTATATCCCAATCATAAATTGTAACATTAATCTGTTAGATAAGTTGAGAAAAAGTTATATTAGTGGCATGTAAATTACAAAGACAGCTTTGAGCTTTGACAGAAGCAATGCACGCTGATTTCATTTAATTAGCTCTATGATGCAGCAGATCCTTAGCATTTCATAAAGTTCCAGAGAGTAGAAAAGATCTAGGGGGTGGCAAAATGGTTGGGCAGGGTCAGTAAGGGGCAATTGGGTCAGATTTGGTATCTTTAAATATAGGAATTGGACAGCCATGACCATGTGTAAGACTACAAATGTGATCTAAACTAGCTCGAGTCTGTCGTTCGAAGGGTCAGGCAAAACCAAGCTTATCGAAACATTGGCGCTTGGTTATAGTTTTTATATTATTAATAGTTAGTTTTAAATAAAAATTCTGAAACATGTATTAAATTATTATAAGTTGATCTGCACGTTTAAATAAATTTATTTGAAATTATAAATAAATTGTATTTTCACATTATTCATTGTATATTTACAAAAGGATATTTATGCACATATATAAACTACACTCAGGGCCTTCATGTCAGGTTTTACCAAAGAGTGCAGAGGGCCTAGGTCAGGCCACCAATTTCAATGGTGGAGTCACCCCATCTGTGAAGCACAGCTACTTTAATTTGGTTAATTAATTTGTGTATGATACTCGTGATGTTTGCCAAACAATTATTAGACACATAAGCTAAAGTGTTCAAAATTTTATTTATTGATATAGTTTTAAAAAATGATCCATATAACTAAAAATATAGGAAAACTAGTAAATTTTGAGAGTGAAATACATATAAATTCATAACCATTATTGACTCTAAATTTCCTTCTTGTTTCATTAAGATGCTAAATCATTTAGAAAATTGATAAGTTGGTTTACATGTACCTTGGACATTTTAATATAAGATATCGTGTTATGAATGCAGCTGATAGCAACCAAAAATTGCAATAAGAAATCAATAGAAAATAGTATTGAAATATGAAAGGAAAATTACAATACCCAAGCACTTCAAGAGGCCTAGACTCTCCCAAAATAAAATACTCCAGTTTTCTGACAACAACTATACTCCAAATCCTGCTTACCCCAAACTCCCTAACTCCCTTCTATTTATAACCTCTCCACCCTAACAAACTTTTCAAGTAATTATAATTATGCCACTACTAGTATCCTCATAAAATTTTCAATACTTACCTATTCATACTCTAACAGTATCATACACACAAAAGAAGCAAATGAAAGTTCACTTCAAAAAACATATACCAATTAAGTACAATCAATTAAAATTCTAAAAGAACTTGAATTCTAATTAAGTTATTTCAAATTAAACTATTCAATTTAAATTTAAATTAAATTAATTGTAATTAGTTTTGGTTAGTTTAATTAAAGAAAAAAAGTGATCGGAAGTTATTCAAATTGATCATGAAAATGCACAAAGGATTTGCCCCTTTTATGTAGTTTTACATTCTTTTAGGTTAGGATTATATATACATACACACGTGTGTAGCTCTATTATATGGAATAATATGGAGTGCTTCTCTCAAACTTCTCTCACTTTCTGCTAGAATATAGATCTCTCAGACGGATCCAACCAAAACATTTCTCCAGATCCTAAGAATGATGATAATATCTCTATATTCTAAATGCAGCAAAGATACCTGTACAGGAAGCTCATCAACGGAAAAATTGAACTCCTCTCCCCACATGGGATTCCGTGAGCCAGGAATCATTGAACTGCACCAAGCAAGAAGTATTTTAGTTCAAGCATTGAAGGACATGGAAGCGATATAAAATGGCACACAATCTTGATAGTAGACAAGTACAAAAGTTTTTATAAAAACCCGATAAGGGCTCCAATTTGGCACAAAAAACGGGAATCCCGAATGCACATCCATCTTATAGAATTTCAATGAGTATGAGAACAAAGTAGAAATGCAGTGTTAAAACATTTGAACTCTGGAAAAGTTTATTCACAAAGTACATTTTGACATGGCAAGCCACCTGGTACACAAGAGGTGAATGAAGCAAAATTAGAAAGCAGGTGGCTAAGAGAACATGTTCTAGGTTCCAAAAAGAAAAAAAAAAAAAAAAAAGGAAAGAAGTAACAGTTGTAAGTAAGGACAAAATAGATCCTTGGAAAATAAAACATACCAAGAAGACAACCATGACTCAGTTATTCAAGAAAATCAAGATGAAGGTTGATCTTCCTAGCTTTAATGGAAGAACGGATGTTGAAAGATTCTTAGATTGCGTGCAAAATTTCTTTGAATATGCTACTACTCCCAAAGAAAATAAGGTAAAGCCAGTGGCTTTTAGACTTCAAAGTGGCACCCTCAGCATGGTGGGAACAACATCAAAACAATTGAAGATTCTATGGTAAACAACCAATCAAGAAATGGCCCAAGATGCTCCGCCCAGTGAAGAAAAGGTTTCTTCCTCTTAACTATCAACAAATTCTTTATAACAAATATCATCAGTGCAAGCAAGGAGGCGTGCCATGATCGATTAAACCAAATAATTCCACTGTTTGGGAGCAAAACACAACCTACCGGAGAGCGAACAGCAACGACTCTAGGTTTGTCAATGGTCTAAGAAATTATATAAAAGAAATTGTAAATCTTCACCCCTTAGTCTACCTTTTGAATGCCATTACCTTAGCTACTAAGTTTGAAACAATAAGATGTTGATAAACCATTGAAGACATACCAAAGAAGGAACAACTAGGAAAGACAACCAAATAACCAAAAGAAATAATCTTCTGAAGCCAACAAAACATTCTTCCAAGGAAGTTCTTCGGTTTCCAATGTACAGAACAAGAAGTATGAAAATCAAGAATCAAGAACGGCAACCAAGAACACAACCAACAATAAAGGTTTGGATGGTTTGAACTCTAAAAGAAATGCTAATAGTGAGAATGTTGTTCTAAAAAAACTAGTCACTACCTTTAATCTTTTTTTTCTTTTGAACGAGATACAAACTTCTCATTGATTAATGAAAAGGAAAAAAATGTTCAAAAGATATAAACTCCCAAAGGGAGTGAAAAAAGAAAAAAGACATGAGGCAAAATTGCTGCCAGATAAAATGACATAAAGACCAAAACAAAAACTTTCGAATAGAGCCTCCCAAAAGCAATGAACCACAAAAAGAAGCTTCAGGAACCTTGAACAACAATAACATTGTCGAGGACATCTTTATCATTTGGAAACAACTCTTTAAACTTTTGAGAATATTTGGCCCGAATAATTCTAATACCTTGAGCAAACTTTCTTTTGCACTCAGCTTGAATCTCCATCTTTCTTATAGAGTGTGCTTCAAAAAAAAAAGCTCTTTTCTTTGCGAATATTGACAAGCTCGAACTTAAGAAAGGATAAATAAGCATCCAATTTTCCTTTTTGAACAAGATACGAACTTTTCATTGATTTAATGAAAAGGAACAGAATTGTTCAAGGATACAAACTCCAAATGGAGTGAATAAAAATAAGACTGAAAGCTGTAAGTAAAAACAACAAAGAGAAAGAGAAGAGTCACAACTAGGGAGTTATAAATGCCTCCCAATTCATACATAACATGCTAGGAGAATAGGAGGAGAATAGATCGGAACGAACGCACCATTGTGAAGCCTTGAACTTAGCTATTGAAAAACAATCCACTGAGGAACGACTTTTGCTTTCGAAGACTCTTTGATTCCTTTTGAACCATAGTTCATAGATGAGAGCTTTAAAACCATGAACCCATAAGAGGTTGGCTTTTGAAGGACCGCGCAAACCGTAAAGAAGCTGAAGAATAACATGGGAAATAGTCAAATCCCAAACCCACGAGATATTGAAGATCAAAAACAGTCTCCTCCAACAATCTGCCGCATAGGTGCAAGCTACAAACACGTCTTTGGGATTCTTCTTCTCTATGACACAATAAACATGTGGACAGCTGCATTAACATATAAGGCATTTTCTTTTGAATTAATGCAACCGTCCATATGTTTATTATGTCACAGAGAAGAAGAATCCCAAAGACGTGTTTATAGCTTGCACCTACGCGGCAGATTGTTGGAGGAGACTGTTTTTGATCTTCAATATCTTGTGGGTTTGGGATTTGACTGTTTCCCATGTTATTGTTCAGCTTCTTTATTGAGAGAGAGATAAGTTTGAGATGAACTTAAGGGAAGAAACGATGTCTTCTTGAGAAAATTACAAGGGAAGATCCATGAAGCCAATGAGGACTCAACAAACTGAAAAGAAAATGCCTCAGTCACTACCTTTAATCTAAAACCCGAAGCTCACCCAAACCCTTATAAAGATATTTGATCCAAATGTTTGAACTATCTACCTCGTTCTGATTTCCATATCTTTGATGGTTTACTTTTTAAAAGTGACACACTTTGTATACCTGACACGTCTCTTCGAGAATCTCTTTTAAAAGAGTTACATTTGTGTGGGTTTTCTAGTCACTTTGGCCGAGATAAAACTTTTGAAGCTCTTTCCTCTCAATTATTTTGGCCTCATATAAAAAAGGATATTGTTAATTTCATTAAACGTTGTTTTATTTGCCGAACTTCTTAAGGGCCTAATCGAAATACGGGTCTTTACACTCCACTCCCAATACCTAATTCTATTTGAGAAGACTTATCAATAGATTTTATTCTTGGTCTTCCTAGAACTCAACGTGGATGTGACTCTGTTTTGGTTGTGTTGGATAGTTTTAGTAAAATGCCACACTTTTTACCTTGTAAAAAGACTTCTGATGCACTCAATGTTGCTCATCTGTTTTTCCATGAGATTGTTGACTTCATGGAATTCCTAAATCCATAGTTTCCAACCATGATGTTAAAATCATGAGTTTTTTTTTCTTTTTTGAAGTCTTTGTGGAAACGTTTTGGTACAAGTTTATTATTTAGCATTACAAGCCATCCACAAAATGACGGCCAAATGGAGGTCACTCATAGAACTCTTGGAAATCTAATTCGTTACTCGAGTGAGGACAAACCTAGGCAATAGAATCTTTCTTTAGCACAAGCAAAATTTTCCTACAACCACATGAGGAATCATTCTAAAGGGAAGTCACCATTTGAAATAGTGTATAGTCGTTCACCTAGAATATGTATTAATCTTACATCTATTCCATCTTCTCTTGATCTTAGTAATAAGGCCAAAACCATAGTGGAACACATTCAAGCCTTGCACAAGGAAGTCAGAAAACATCTAGAAGAAGCTAGCTCTCAATATAAGGAGCATGCTGACAACCATCGCAGAGACAAAGAGTTCAAGATTGGAGGATTGTTGATGGTTCACCTTCGCAAATCAAGATTACCTTCCGGTATGCACAACGAACTTACAAGCTAGAAGATAGGCCCCTTTTCCATTCTGGAACGCTGTGGCAATAAGCTTATCGAGTTGATATTCCCCCAACATGAAGATTAGTTCCACATTTAATGTCGCGATATTTTTCCATATTTTGCTCCACGTGGGTTTTCTTTGGTAAGCTAAACTCATGGACGAGCTTTTTTTAAGTGGGAGCATCAAATGTCAAACATCCTTGCCCTTTCTTTAGAATCTTGGGTGTTATCTAGATCTTGTTTTACCTTATGGTAATTTATTTTAAGTTTACTAGTTTAGCTTTGACCAGCCGGTAACTTGTTACCGTGACTGTTAGTCTTTAAGTATCTAAATTTCCAGCCTTCCTACTTGTATAAAAAGGAGGCTGCTGTCCTTTTAACTTCACTTTTGTCATCTTAATAAAAATGTAATCATTCATCAAAACGTTCTTTATTTATCAAATCAGGCCCAGATGAGAGAACTGCTTTTTTCATCCATCAATCAAGTAGGGCACACATCCCCACTAAACCATCGACCATTCTCATTCTCAAATATTAAAATTCCAGAAAGGGATAAACATGAAAATAACCTGAAGCGCTTTTCTGTACCACAGGTAATGATAGCATAAGGATCAGAAGTGCCATTTAAGTTTGCAGCAATAAGATTCTTGGCAGCCAACAATTCCAACTGAAAAACCAAACGCATCGTCTAAATGAAATTGACAAAAAAGAAGCTGCAAAATTTAATTGAGGCCAAAAGTACAAAATCTGATATGAACATTCGACATATGCAATGCCATTCTTCATCCACAGAATAAGAACATGACAAACCATTCGATGACAAGCATACCTTAATTAGATAAGCAGAATTAGTTGGAAGGTCTCTTAAATGGCCAGAGGGAATCTACAAAATAATTGCAAAACTGCACGTCAAAAGAGTCACATTACATATTACTCCATGAAAAAGCAATGTAGCAATCTATCTAGCATTCTCTACCACAAGCAATATCACATAGCAACACAGCAGCTAAAAGCTTACCTTTTATCAGTTTCACATTACACCAGAAAAGTGGAAACTTTACTTACTAAATAAAAACAGGAACTAGTGTCACTCTTTTAGTAGTAGAATTCATTATAATACCATAGTTTATTGCAATTTTATCAACAGAAAATATCATAGTAAACCCCAAAAATCGCAGAAAAGAACAAACTGCATGCAAACATTTTTCATCACCATTGAGAAATACATCAAATGAAAAACTAGGCTTCGTAAGCAAACAAACTCCCCTGCCCCTCTCCCCGGAGGTCCCAACCCACCTCTTTGCGTGTAGACCCTTTGACTGAACTTGCAAAATCGTATCGAGCACTAGTTAATTAACAAAGGAATGAATTCCCAACAGAGCCACTATAATTGGCCTTTAAAATCCAGTTCGGACACCCGGCTACTAAATGATTAACATCATGAATTGAAATAACCGTATAGGAAAACATAAATTTAAACTTGTTATGCGATCAAGGCGAAGAGGCAACAAAAGCACATTCGACTACCTTGTCCTTAGCGTGAATAGCATCCCCAGAATTGTCAACGGCAGAGCGATCAGCATCGAAGAACCCACTCCGATAGGCGAAAAACCAGTAAGCGAGAATCACAAAGAGGGAAGTGGCGAGAGTGATCTTGATCTCAAACCAGGAGGGGAGGAGGAAATCGAGCGCCATGGCGATCATCATCTGGGGCCTCAATTCAAAGTCGAGCAGAATTGAAGGAGTCATCTGCGTGCTCCAATGGAACAAAACGAAAACGAAAACGAAACGAGCATTTCTTTACACAGCGAACCTTTTCTTTTCTTCTCCCTCTTTTTTTTTTCTTTAATAATTTAATCGAGAGAGAGAGAGATGGTCAAAGTTTGGACCGTTGGAGGAAGACCAAAAGTATTTTGCCAGTTCATGACGAAATTACCCTTACGCAGGCGGCATAATATCAACGGAAATGAAGGGCGTTTTGGGTAGAGAAAATTGATTTTTAGAATATTTTATGATACACGCGTGACACGGGGCCAGAAGAGAGATTGGTAGTTACGAGCTTTTTTATGTGCCAGGTCAGCGGACATCGACAACCCAAACTGTTGTGTTGTGCGGTGACTGGCGAGGGCAAATATGAAATAATAATTACAAATTGCTATTACATATCTATATCTATATTAAAAATAGATGACTTAGGAAAAATATTTTTAGACATTTGTTCCACGTATTGGTATCTAACTCTGATCAATATAAACATAGCAACATAAATCAGCGRTAATTGGCACCTGACCAAAAGGTCATGAACTCGAATCTTCTAAAGGAACGAGTTCAAATCCCTCTACCTATATTGTATTAAAAAGACATTTTTGAACGTTTTTGTTTCTTACTAAATTTACCAGTTTACAAATCATGTCATTAATATATTATTATAATATTAAATTAATTATTAATTATTAATAATAATACTAATAAATGTATAAAATTTAAAATCTCAAAATGCAAAAAAAAAAAAAAAAGTCCAACAACATAAAATTAATTTTTTTTCTTTAATCATAATTCATTCTATAATTTTAAGAGTTTTACCATTTCAAAAATCTTTGTAACTTTTTATCTTCTACTACTATAAAACTAGATTTTCTTCTACCATGTTTTTTTACCCGAGAGAGTTTTACATACTTCTTTACTTTTAGTTCATTCAGAATATCTTTCAAATATTATTCAATCTCGAGAACATCTCAAGATGTTGGTGGAATATTTATCAAGTTACAAGAGATGTACATTCATCAAGTTGGAAAGGATACGCTTGTTGAATTTATATATTTCAAACACTATGCTTGCAACATTACCGTTCCATAGTGAGCACATATACTCTAAAATATGAGTGTATAGTTAGGATTTTTTTTTACTATTATCTTTTTTTTTTTACAACTAGTATATTTTTTATATATAATATTTTTATTTTGAGAAATTGTATTTAGAATATTTGTTTAAAACGTAGATTAGTTACAAGTTCATATTTGTATGGTTGAAAAAAAAATCATATAAGTTAATACTCCAAAAATATTTAATTAATTAAATAGTGTTAAAAAGTTCAACATCTATAATATCTATAATACGTTAAAAAGTGAGGATCTTGAAAAAATATTTTAGGCTATACATTTCTTCAATTTATAAATTCCAGAAACATGTCATATAAAATTAATATTAAATAGTAAATAAATTCATTAATTATCAATAATAAATAATAAATTAATTATCAATTCTAACAATTATGAAATTTAAAAAGTTGGAATACTAAAAATTTGTTATTATTTTTTTAAGTATATTTAATTTAGGAACAATTTAATAATTTTCACTAATAGTAATTAATAATAGAATTTCAAAATTTTAGATCAATAATCTACCATCTATGACAAAGTTTTTTTTTTATATAAATATTTGAAGACTATTGTATCCCTTGTCAAATTTTAAATTTACAAAATACGTCATTAACAATTATAATTATTCATAAGTAGTAAATTAATGAATGAATTAATAACGATAATAAATACATGAGAGGTAAAGATTTTTCCTTTACTTTTAATTAATATTATAATTTTATAAGTTACGAAATTTTATAAGTTATGAAATTTAAAAAGTTTTGTAATTTTTTTTCAACCTCTATTATAAAATGATGTTTTCTTCCCCGATATCTCCACTAACATTTGAACTTCATTATTTTTATTATTAGTCTCTCAATCAATTGCTCTCAAGTCTCTTTAAACTTTAAATTGAAGTAGCTCAAAACATATGTGACATAGCCTTGAAAACTAGAAGAGAGTAGTTTTTCTCTCGATGTCTCTGAGAGCAGTTTTCCTTACCACTGTGTAAGTTCCAAGGGGCTTTCTTGTTGTGGTGCAAGTAAGGGGTAGTGCTGCTGGAGCTTTTCTGGAGGATATTCGGGCTGAGATGAATCTGGACGAGCTATCCCTACAATGGGAAAATATGAAGCTAACTTCAGTGGAAGATTTTAGTTATATGATGGATTCAAAAGCTGAAGATATTTTGGCTTTATGTGTTGTTGGGAAACTCTGTCTTAGTAAATTGATCAACATTGAAGCATTCCGATTAGGGATGAAGAACATTTGGAAAGTTGATAAAAATACGATAATTGATTGCATAGGGGAGAACCTATTCATGATTCAGTTTGGGAGTATGGTGGAAAAGAAGAGAATTCTGAACAATGGGCCTTGGTTTTTTTACAAGGCATTACTGCTCCTAGAGAGTCCAAATGGAGTGTGCCAACCAAAAGATTTGAGTTCTAAATATGCTACATTTTGGATTCATTTGTGTATTCTGCCACTGATGTGTATGACTAAAAAATTTATCTTGGAGATAGGAGAGTTTGCAAGAGTAGGAGAGGCGATCGAGGTTGATCAGAATGCTAGCGGAAAGTATTGGGGAAAGTTTGCAAGAGTGCGAATAAAGATTGATGTAACAGTACCCCTGCACCGTAGAGTGAGAGCTAAGATTGAAGGAAGGTTAGAGCCTTTATGGATTCTCATCCAATATGAAAAATTACCTGATTTTTGCTACTGTTGTGGCAAAATAGGGCATAACAAGAAAGAATGTCATGATTGGCAGGTGGTGGAGGATGACTCTTCTCTTTTCTATGGCCCTTGGCTTCGGGTGGGAGGGGGAAAATACCAAGAACGAAGAGACAAAGCTGATAATAGATGGAAAGAAGAAAGAGAGAGGAGTAGAAATTTTCGGAGAGGCAGAGGGGGGAAGGCACTCTTATGGTAGAGGAGACAATTTCCACACAAATGTGGATGACGAGGAGGAGAATCTTAACCCATCACCGGAGAGGACGACCAGAGAACCCTCAGATTTCGGTCAAGCGGAAATTCAGCACCAACCGTATGTTACAAATAAGGGAGGAGGGGCAGATTTGGTGGATCTTGATCAGGCCATTAATGGCAATTTCAATTCTCCAAGCCCGTTACAAAACAATCATGATATGGAAGGAATTTTTCAAAAGGGAGCAGAAAATATGGGGGACCCGATTGGGATGGATTGTACATTAATTACAGAATTTTATGACTGTACTACCCTTCCAAATAAAGAAGGAAAGGATGAGAATATTAGCATTGGGGGGTGGCCCCTAGTCAAAGCAAGAAGGCAGTGGACTTTACACAGAAAAGATGTTGGAAAAGGTTTGCCACGGGAAAAGGGATTTATCACTGAAACTAATGAGACTATCAATCTGAGTAAGCGTGCTTATGCCCAAGTTAGCCCTTTGGGGAGAGAAGATGATGACGAGCTGAAAAAGAAAACCAAGATAACTTCAGAGGCGACTTATGGCAATGACACAGCGACGACCCCTGATGCTCAGGGGCGTCGAGCGTTATGAAAATCTTAAGCTGGAATGTTCGTGGTCTGGGCAACCCACAAGCATTCCAAACCTTGCACAAATTGGTGCAAGAAATCAAGCCTCAGGTGATCTTTATTATGGAAACTAAGTTATCTGAGTTAAAATGTAAAGAGCGGCAATTAAAGCTTGGCTTCGAAAATGGATTATCTGTTGGTGCTTGGGGGAATAGTGGTGGTTTGTGTCTTTTGTGGAAGGAAGAGATAGATCTGTCCATTCTGTCCTATAATTCATTTCATATAGATAGCATAATAAAGGAGAATGGGGTACAATGGAGACTATTAAGCTTTTATGGGGACCCTGATTCTACAAAAGATGAAGAATTCGTGGGAGCTTATCAGAAGGCTAAATGATAGGACCGACATCCCTTGGATGTTGTGTGGGGATTTTAATGAAATTCTGTTTAACTCAGAAAAGATGGGAGGTCATGAGAAGCCAAACAGGCTATTAAATAATTTTCGCAAGGCTTTGAATGATTGCAAACTGATGGATATGGGTTATTTCAAGAAACCGTACACGTGGATCAAGAAGAGGGAAGATGTGGTGGTAGTTAAGGAGAGGCTTGATAGCTGTGTTTGTAGTTCACAGTTCTATCAGATTTTTCCTCTGTCCAGGGTTAAGCACTTAGATTTCACTTCTTTTGATCATTGCCCTCTTGAGATTGTGGTTCGTAAGAGTTATACTAATCAGAGAAAGCCTCAGGAAAGAAGATTCAGGTTTGAGGAAGTGTGACTTCAACATGAAGAGTTTGAAAATATTGTCAAAGAAGGATGGCGGCCACAGTTGAGTAATGACACCATCGTGGAAGATTTCCAGCGTTGTGTGGCCTTCTGCTCAAAGAGTATAGAGAATTGGGGGCGATCGAAAAAGGAAAATTATGAGGAGAAAATTAGAAAGGCCAAAGCAGAGTATCAGAGAGCTATTGACACGAATAAAGGGGTAGGAGCAGCAAGTAGAATGCTGGAAAATGTGATGGTTGAAGAAGAAATTTATTGGAAACAAAGGGTCTGAGTTGACTGGATGAAATGGGGGGATAAGAATACGGCCTAGTTCCATCTGAAGGCGTCTCAGCGGAGAAAGAAAAATAGAATTGAAGGCATTTTTGACAAAGATGGAGGATAGAGAGAGGAGGAAGCAGATATTACTCAAGTCGTACATGATTATTTTCATAACCTTTTTTCTACCAATGGCCAGAGTGAGGAAGATGATATGAGGGCTTTCTTCCAAAATATTCCAGCCCGAGTTTTTGGACAAATGAACCAGAAACTTTGTGCTCCATACTCTGAGGAGGAGGTACTTCAAGCCTTAAATCAGATGAATCCAACTAAAGCCCCAAGAGTGGATGGTTTACCAGCTTTATTCTTCCAGAAATGTTGGGGGACGATGAAAAATGAAGTATCAAGAGTTTGTTTGCATATCCTAAATCATGGAGGAGAGGTGGGTCATTTAAATCACATAGGGATTGTTCTTATTCCTAAGAAAAAAGGTCTGAAACATGTTGCTGAGTATCGTCCCATTAGCCTCTGTACAGTCATATACAAGATTATCTCCAAAACTATTGCAAACCGTGTGAAGCTAGTCTAGATGACATTATTTCATCTTATCAGAGTGCTTTCGTCCCTGGGCGGAGTATTACTGATAATGCTATGTTGGGATATGAATGTGTGCACAGCTTGAAGTCTAGACGAATAGGGAAGACGGGTTGGATGGCTCTTAAATTGGACATGAGCAAAGCCTATGATTAGGTGGAGTGGAGCTTTATTTGGAAAATTATGCAAGCATTGGGTTTTGACCCATCTTTTTTAAATCTTGTTATGAGATGTATCTCTTCTGTTTCTTATTCTTTTATAATTAATGGAGAGTGTAAAGGGCTCTTGTTTCCCCAACGGGTGTTAAGACAAGGAGACCCAATTTCTCCTTATCTTTTTCTTATATGTGCAGAATGACTCTCTATATGATCCTTTCAGGTCTGGAAGATGGAAAAAAGATCACGGGAATCAAAATAGCACGCGCTAGCCCCCCCCAATTCTCATTTGTTTTTCACCGATGATAGTTTCCATTTTACAAAAGCAAATAAAGATGAAGCATAGGCTATTGCAAAAGCTTTGGATCTGTACTCAAGGCTTTCCGATTAGGAGATTAATTTTAGTAAGTCAGCAGCCTATTTTAGTCCTAACACTAGCCAATCCACTAAACAGTACATTACAAGGGCTTTGGAGATCCAAGAAGTATCGTGTCATGAAAGGTATTTGGGTCTTCCCTCCTCGCTTTCTCATAAGAAGATATCCTCCTTCAGTTTCATAAAGGATCGAATCTGGAAACATTTGCAAAGTTGGAAGGACAAGCTTTTCTCCATTGGGGGCAAGGAAATTCTCTTGAAGGTAGTCATCCAAGCTATTCCATCTTACTCCATGTCTTGTTTCAGGCTCTCTAAGGGAGTTCTACCGGAATGCAATAAATTGATGGCTAGATTCWAGTGGGGAGGAGATGATGAGGAAAAGAAGATACATTGGGCCAAATGGGAAAATATTTGTATCCCAAAAGTTCAGGGGGTCTTGGCTCTAGGGATTTGGAATGTTTTAACCAATCTCCATTAGCAAAGCAAGGGTGGAAGATCATAACAAAACCCAATTCCCTTTTGGAAAAAGTTTTGAAAAGCAAGTACTTCCATCACTCCTCGTTTTTTGAAGCAACAAGTAAAAAGAATGTCTCGTATATGTGGCGGAGCTTAATATGGGAGAAAGAACTATTAACTAAAGGGACGGGATGGCGAGTTGGAAATGGAGAGAGTATCTGGATTGACAGTGATCAATGGATTCCTCTAAATATAGGACTAAATGTTAAACGAAGGGGAGATGTCAATAGTGCATTGTATGTGGCTGAGTTAATTGAAGCAGGAGGTCACTGGAAGGAAGTTTTAATTCGTGATCTGTTTGAAGAAGAGGAAGCGAATAGGATCCTTGATATTCCTTTACCCTGAAGCAACCAATCGGATCAGATTGACTGGAATTTCTCTAAAGATGGTGTTTTCTCAATGAAAAGCGGCTACCATGTAACAAACTCAAGGAAACCGAGACAGGGCCAATCTAAGACAACAAGATCTGAGGGTTGGTGGAAGTGGTTGTGGAGCTCTAGGGTACCCAATAAGATCAAGATTTTTGGGTGGAAAGTTTACAAGAATTTTCTCCCAACTAGGGAAAATTTGCATTGCAAACGTAGAATTCTAATTAATGGAAGGTGCAGAAGATGTGGAGAGGGTAGAGAAGATATTTTCCATGCGTTGTGGATTTGCACACAGAGCAAGTCTCTATGGCGGTTTACCCCTTATTTTTATTTGGATTGGCCGAAATCTAGTTCCAATCTCCCTGACTTGCTATGGTGGGGACAAGATAATCTAGGAAGAGGTGATTTTGATTTGTTTTTTACAATGATGTGGCGATTTGGAGCTCTCGAAATAAGATGGTTATGGGTGGGCAGTCTAATTACAGCCTTCCGGAGGAAGGGGACCTATTATGGGAGTGGGTTCAACGCTATGTGAACCAATTTAACATGTGTTATGCAGAGGAAAAAGAGAAAGGGCAAAGGAGCGTACTTGGGAGGACCCTTCGAATTAGAGAAAATCAATGGAATCCACCAACTGGTTTCCAACTGAAATTAAATTCATATGCAGCTATTAGAACAGAGGGAAGACGAATTGGTATGGGAACAGTAATTAGAGACAAAGAGGATGCTGTGTACATGACCTTTCTGCAGTGTAGGCATGGATCGTTCACTGTTGATGAGGCTGAGGCTTTGGCCATGCGTGACAGTTTGAGCATGACAATCGAGATGGGTTTCACCGAATTGATTAATGAGACCGATTCCGTTATCGTTTTCTCCCTGCTTCACTCAAAGAAGGAAGATCGCTCTCAATTAGGTTTGATTGACCATGAAATCAAAACCCTAGCAAGGAGTTTAAGGGAGGCGTGTTTTACTCACTGCCTTAGAAATGACAATAAGGTGGCGCACACAACGGCGAAGCTAGCAGTGGAAGAGAATGTGGAAGGAGTGTGGAGGGAAGAGACGCCAGCGAGCTTGGAGAGACCCGTGCAAGAAGACGTCTCGCACCTGCTCTTTGATGGGCATTAATTTCATGTTTTGTTACTCCTTTCCTTTTCCTCTATTCCGTTTTATCTTCAAAAAAAAAAGAAAAAAAAAACAACATATGTGACACGTTTAAGTTGCATCAGATTAGTCAAATCTATATCTCAAATCTAGTTTGAGATGATACAATTTAATTTTGATGTTGTTTAACAAAGATYTTTATTTTCTATGGTGGGATAAATTCTACTTCAACAAACTTGTATATACGTAGACTTTTTGTTTTTTGTTTTGTTTTTTTACCTATTATTTTTTCATAAGTTTTTATAATTAATATTATTTTTTTTTAATATTTGTATTTGCTTTGAAATTTATTAACTCAATGTTCCATAAATTCAAATTTTATAATAAATTCAGCATGTTTTTAAAATTATTTTATCTTATTTCCTAATAACAATAATATAAATATATAATTATAAATATTTTTAAAGTAAGTCACCGAGATGAATAATAGACAAAAGTGCTTAATACAAATGAAATATTCCCACTTTTTTAATTATAAGATTCTATTATAATTTTTAATAAATCTTCATAAAATTTTATAATATTATAGTGTTATTTTAATGAAAGTTTAAAAATTATTATTAGTTCTATAATATATCTTTTATTTTTCCATTAATAGATAGGTTAGTGTAAAACATTAATTAATTTTTACAAAAACAAAAAAATTGCATAAAATTAATTTTAATTATGAATAAAATAAAATTGTATAAATTCTATTAATAATAATTAATATATTATTTATATTTAATGTTAAAAATTATTTTAATAATATTCTTTGACCAACATGAGCATAGTAACATAGTTTAACGTAATTGATACCTGACTTTGACCAAGAAGTCATGAACTCGAATCCCTTTAAAGTCATGAGTTCGAATCCCTCTATCTCCACTTGTTGTACTAAAGAATACTTTTGAACACTTTTATCCCTAACTAAATTTATTAGTTTACAAATCATGTCATTAATATATTATTATAAATATTAAATTAATTATTACTTAATAATACTAATAAATATATAAAATTTAAAAGGTTAGAATGCAAAAAGTTTTCCTTCAACATAATTTGTTTTTTCTTTAATTATAATTCATACTATAATTTTAAGAGTTTTAAAAATTTCAAAAGTTTTTGTAACTTTTTATCTTCTACTACTATAATGATAGGTTTTCTTCTACCATGTTTTTTATCGGAGAGAGTTTTACTTACTTCTTTACTTTTAGTTCATTCAAAACATTTTTCAAAGATTATTCAATCTTGAAAACATATCGAGATGTTAGTGACATATTTATCAAGTTGCAAGGATGTACATTCATCAAATTGTAAGGATATGCTTCTTGAACTATATATTTCAAACGCTAGCTTGCATCGTTACCGTTCCATAGTGAGCATATCCACTCTAAAAGATGAGTGCATTGTTAGGATTTTGTTTTTACAATTATCTTTTTATTGTTCTTTTATAACTAGTATATTTTTTATTTATAATGTCTTTATTTTTAAAAATTTTATTTAGAATATTTGTTCAAAAGGTAGATTAGTTACAAATTCATATTTTCATGATTAAAAAAAATCATGTCAATTAATACATCAAATGTTTAATTAATTAAATATTAAATAATTTTATCTCGAGTTAAAAAGTTCAACATCTATAGTATATATAAAAGACAGGATCCGGAGAAACTTTTTTTACCGTTTTTGCCCTTCACTTTTAATACTTCTGAATATGAAGTTTGAGGCAAATTGGTCCTTTTACATATAGATTATTCAATTCATTATAATTATAATTATTTATCAAAAGATTTGATTGATCTAAATGCAGCTATAATTATTTC
>NW_019104888.1:46379-59808 GCF_001995035.1 Momordica charantia | reverse complement strand
AGAAAGCTTTAAAGACATGAAAGGAAAGCGAGTGGTGAGGATGGTTTGGACATGCGGCCATGGGTAACACACCCTGGACAAGCATGCCCACAACACAACGCACGTGTATTTTACTAGTCTATTAAAAGGTGAGGATTTTGGAAGAATATTTTAGACTATACCTTTCTTCAATTTATAAATTTCCAAAACATGTCATATAAAATTAATGCTAAATAGTAAATAAATTCTTTAATTATCAATAATAAATAGTAAGTTAATTTATCAATTAGGACAATTATATGAAATTTAAAAAGTTTGAATACTTAAATTTTTTTTTTAAGTACAGATTAAAAGGTTGTTATTTAATTTATCAACAACTATAGTCTACTATGTATTACAAAATTTTTATATATTTATATACTATATAAATATTTGAAGACTATTTTATCCCTTGTCAAATTTTAAATTTACAAAATACGTCATTAACAGTTATAATTATTCATAAGTAGTAAATTAATAAATGAGTTAATAACAATAATAAATACACTAGATGTAAAGATTTTTCCTTTACTTTTAATTAATATTATAATTTTATAAGTTATGAAATTCAAAAAGTTTTTTAATTTTTTTTCAACATCTACTATAAAATGATGTTTTCTTCCTCCACTGACATTTGAACTTCATTATTTTTTATTATTAGTCTCTCAATCAATTGCTCTCAAGGTCTCTTTAAACTTTAAATTGAAGTAGTTCAAAACATACGTGACACACCTTTAAGTTGCATGAGATTGGTCAAATCTATATCTCAAATCTAGTTTGAGATGATACAATTTCATTTTGATGTAGTTTAACAAAGATGCTTATTTTCCAAGGTGGGACAAATTCTATTTTAACAAATTTGTATATATCTAGAATTTTTGTTTCTTGTTTCGGTTTTTTTTTACCTGTTATATTTTCATTATTTTTTATAATTAATATTATTTTTATTTTTGAATATTTGTGTTTACTTTGAAATTTATTAATTCAATGTTCTAGAGATTCAAATTTTGTAATAAATTCAACATATTTTAAAATTATTTTATCTTATTTCCTAATAACAATAATATAAATATATAATTATAAATATTTTTAAAGTAAGTCACCTAATATTTGAGATGAATAATAGATAAAAAGTATTTAATACAAAATGAAATATTCCCTCCTTTTTTATCGTAAGAGTCTATTATAATTTTTAATAAATCTTCATAAATTTTATAATATTACAGTGTTATTTGAATGAAAGTTTAAAAATTAATTTTAATTATGAATAAAATAAAATTGTATAATATTCTATTAATATATTATTTATATTTAATGTTAAAAATTATTCTAATAATTATAAAAATGATTATGTAATTAAATATAAATCCGTGAATTACATATGTGGTAACTAATTAGTATTTAAAAAATGTTCAAAATCTAGTGACTCTTCTCAAATTATCCTTCCTTTCTTCTGCTGTTTTTTTTTTCTCTCTGGTTTTTGAATAATTTCATTTAAGTTAATTAATTTAGACACCTCAAAGTCACATGGATGAATAATTTTAAATATACAGTAATTTTGACTTTAATAAATTACATGATAAAATAAAAAATTAAAAAAACTAACGCCATGTTGAGTTAAAGAATGACAATGAATCGGAATAAAAATCAATCGGAATGAGAATGTTGTTCATTTAATGTTGTTTACAAAAAATTTTCTAAAATCGAAATTATAATTCCTTTGATATTGTTTGTTAAATCTGTGTACATTATTGTGTTAAATTTTTTTAATTATAATAATAGTAGCTTTTAATTTAGTTTATTACCACATCATTGATAGTAAATGTTTGTTAGTATTATGATTTATTTAAAATGAATAATTAAAATAAAATATATCAACTAAATTTTTTTTTAAGGATAACAACCATTATTTCATATAAAATATCATTAAATTTATTATGATAGCCTTTAATAGTAATGAATTCTAATTTAAAAAATTTATTGATATTAATTAGTAATAATAAAGTAAATTTAAATATAAATATAAATTTTATAATATGTTATAATAAAACTAATGGTATAAATTTTTATTAGAAGAAAAATTATTAGTAGCATCATTATATGGCGACATGTCTATGTGTCAACCCCTTCTACGTTTCGACGGGAGGAAAATATTGTTTTTCCCTTCCATTCAAGATATCATGATATATTGAAAATCAACTCGAAATCTTGGAACGTCGAGTCGAGGTTTTATTCTTCAAGACCAAATGTTGAAACGACTGTTGGATACTGAGTGAAATCAGCGATTGGAAAGCCATGCGACACTACCTCTAAATGAGACATGCCGATTCCCAATCCACACAATGACAATTTAAATGGAGGTATCTTCACCATTATATAAATAAAAATATATATAAATTTTATGTGGGACCATACAATTGGAGGCAAAATTACTCTACCCATCTCACTTTCTCTCTCTTGATTTTTTTATTAATTATCTCTTGATTTAACGTTTTTTTTTACAATATATGGAGTGAGGATCAAATTCACAGCTTGATTTGAGATATATGTTTTAGGTTGTGTTGATTTGATCTTACCTTCTCTATTCTATTTAATATTATTATACATGATTATTTATTTTACTTTTTCTCATTTATATTTATCTCTTTAACGTTATTTATTCTCATTTTCCATTTTCCATTTTCATTTCTAGACTTTGTCTCCCTCCAAACTAAATTTCTTCTTTCTTTTTCATTTTATAGAAGATTTGAATTTTAACTATTTGCACTTCACCATTTAAATTATGTATAACTTTTCTATCTATTTTTCATTTTTCTCAGTACTTTTTTTTTCTATTCCGTTCTAATCATTTTTTATCGTTTTCATTTTTCTTTGCATAAAAAATTTGGGTATATTCATCTCCATAGGAAAAAGTAAACCGCTAAGTATCTTATGTTGAACTCTTTACATTTTTTAAATTCACATTTTTTGTAAATACATTCCTGACATATTTTTTAACCTACAAAAATATATTATTCATGTTTTATTACTTGATATTTGTAAGTCTATTAAAAAAATAATAACAATGAAAAAGGAAAATAAATTAAGAAATTTAGTTTGGAGAGAGAAAATTTTAAGAAATGAAAATTGAGAATGAGATAAATAAATTAGAAAAAAATAACATATAATAATATTTAATATGAGAGATGATTCGCTGATCAAGGGAGAGAGTGAGAAACTTATATAAAACTACTTTACACCTAACACAATTTAGATTGATGCAGCATGAGAAACTTATACATAGGGAGACTAGAAATTTTCCCGAGATTACTCCTTTTAGATTACTAAGTTTACTATTTTTCCAATTCCTACAATTTGGTAAACATCATTAAAGAAAATCAAAAAATTAATTTTATGACCTAAATTTTTATAGTATAGGTAGGAGTAACGATTTGAACTCACGACATTTTAGTCAGTGATAGATATCTTAGTCGGTTAAGTAGATTAACATTAAAAAAAAAAATGAAGTCTGGGAAAGCTAGGACAAAACAAAAGACAAATAATTATCTTTTAAATCACCCCTCCTTGAAATTTCCATTCTTAAGATAAACCCTGCACAACTTTAGTAATATATTTTTCTAATGACATCTCAATTTCTAGAATAAAGGTGACAGGATTTTTACAACTTCTCTCTCTACGTTTGGAAAAAAGAAATGCATCAACCTAGAGATCTTTAGAGGGCGTCTGTTTTTTCTTTTTTTTTTTGGGAGATGTAAAATTTTAGATCTTTTCGTAAAAATATTTATAAGAATATTCGAGAATATTTACATGATCAACATTCATTTATTTTGTAGGATTTATTTTTAAAAATATTTTAAATTTAATTAATGTTCTAAAAATATTATTACGAATATTCATATAATTTATACATTTATTCAATATAATTTACTTTTAGATTTTTTAAAATGATTTAATATTTTAATTTTTTTTATTAATGGCATATATACTAATTTTTATATATTATTAAGTATAATTCTTAATAAGAGTTTTTTTAAGTAATTAATATTAGATATAAATTCATTTTCAACTTAAATATTTTTCAAAAAATACAATTATATAATTAATGTTATTTAAGATAAAATTTATTTATTATATTATCAAATTGTACTCTTTCAAAAATTAAAATATCAAATATAAACTGGCCGTTAAAAAAATGTTGTTTCAAAATTATTGGATTTAAGATAATAAATATGTATTCGTAATAATTCAATCTAAATATTAAAAATAAATAGAGATATTATATAATTTACTTAAAATTTATTTTATATGTAAATGTAAAATATAAATATACTTAATTACATAAAACTATTTGTTAAACAATAAGTACATTAGTTTATTTAAAGTTAAAATACTGTACTTTCAACTTTGATTAATTTTAGTTCTAATATTTAAAAGTGTTCATTTCTATACCTTTAACTTTGGTTTATTTTAAATTCATATACTTAGATCATTTTAGTTCCTCTTTGCAAAATCTTGACACAAATTTTACACATAACAAAAACTCTTTAATATAGAGTAACATTTTAAAAAATATATTGATTATAACGTCGTGGTGAAGCTGTGATAGAAAAAATGAGATTAAAAAATAAAATTAGGGGACTAAAAACTCTTGATAAGTACAAAGACTTAGAATGAACATTTTGAAATTACAAGAACTAAAATAAACCAAAGTTGAAAGTATAGGAACCAAAACAAACATTTTGAAAGTACATGGATCAAAATGACCAAACTTGAAAGTACAAAGGACAAAATTAGTATTTTAATATTTATTTAAATATAAAATTAAAAATAAAAGTAAAAAAAATTGATAAAAAAAATATATGAAAAAAAATGTAGAGTAAAAAACGTAAACAGGGATTGTCTTCCCATGAAAATCACAGAAACCCATGTTTCAAAGGGATCTAAAACAAGTAAGATGCCTCCCGTATGGGCATTATAAGATACCCAGACATTTTGAGATACTCGTGTATCCTACATTCCCACAAAACAAACATGAGAATACAAATATCCGTCTCATGACACGAACCTTCAACAAACGAGGGCGAGGCTCGATATTTAAAAGTAAAAAATTCTTGAAAAAAAAAAGCAAAAAGATGACATGGAAAAAAGGGAAACATGTTTCTGAGAACCTTGACAGCTAAATACTTTCTATAATCAATACAAGTTACCTGAAAGGTATGGCCTCTGAGATACCAAGACGAGGAAATGAGATGGAGCCAGTCTCTACCTCTTACATTTCCCCACCATATTCTTAAACCCTCCACAACCCAACAATTTGATCCCTTCAATTAACAGAAACAATATCAACAGGATCCAGTATGAAATATACTATTAAAAAACACATCTTCACCGTCGAGCTGAGACGAAAGCCACCCGGGCGATGCAGTGCCAAGGAAACTAGAGCTGCCCGCCCCCCTAACCGCAGTAAACAGTAATCGCTTATTTCAACTGTCATCATCTTCCTCTTCACATTACTTTCCAAGCTGCAGCCACAAAAGTAAATGGGAAAATTAGGTTGAACAGTACAAACTGTATCGATTTTTCCATACGAAAAGCAGGAACAAAAGACGAACTAGTTGCTGATTAAGAGGAGCTACACGTAAAGGGAAGAATCGTCGAGGGGGTTGGCAGATCTTCCTAGTCCTATCACTCTACAAATGCTGAAATGGAAGATGTTTAATATGGTGAACAGAATGAGAAAATGCAGCACCGGAACTTCAGGATTCTACTTGTGAAATAAATTATCTAGTTCGAGTAAAGATTTGTAACAGAAGGTTTTTGCAGAAAATAGGGAAGTCCCATTGCTAACTTCACTAATACTGCCTAATAATCGACACCGAGCATCCGAGATTGAGCAAGTGAATCTTTGACAGTGGTTAAAAGTCACTTTTTGAAACTTTCTTTAGTATCTTTTAGCAAGACTTTTTGTGAAATTATGAAAAGCTACAACCCAGCTTTATAAAGTTACAAAGATGGCAACCAGACTCCATTTAGGAGCATAAACAGTCCCCAAATTTCTGAAAGAAGAACCTATGTTCAGGTTTCTATTGGTATCAGCTTCTTTATTGATCCATCCTGACATTACCTAGAGATTCTATACCAATAGGCTCATGGGTATGGTATATGTCATTGGATCTCGCCGAACCATTCGTCATAATGACTCGATGAGAAAAATCAGTTGCATTCTTTTAACATTAGTTCAAACTAAAGAAAGCAACTCAAAAAATCCCTTATTAGACGTTGCAAAGCATAAAAGATGGAACGTAATGTGCAAGAGCCTATTGTGAATATTGAAGTAAATAGACTTACTGTAAAAGTTCAGAGACCAAACTTATAATTTAACAAAAACTTTTATCCATATCGAACCTTCGTTGCCTCCTAAAGTGGCTTCATAGCGGGTGTAGCCTCGCGAGAGTGGACCATAAACATAATGCAAGAAGAGGGACCCTCGATATCCCGATTATTAAAGAAGAAAAGGAAAAAAGTTGAGTTATTTCGTCTATATAGTCGTGTCGTGCACTTCAATGCTAATATGAAAGAGACAATTCTGCAAAAAATCAACCATGACCTAGCCCTCAAGAGAAGACAAAATTTGTTTCCATTTTGAGATTGTACCGTTTGAATTAAAGACATTGTTAGGGAGCTTTCTTCTCTGTTTGAGAAGAAAAATCCTTGTTACCCAAACGCCCTGTTCTTCAGAATAATGAAATCATCATGTTTTACCTTCTGAAATTAGGCAAAAAAGCCATCCCATCATTGTTCTTGACAAAAGAGTTCTAAAAGAAAATTACTTGCTACAAAATATGCCCAGAGAGTCAGAGCCGTGTGGATAAGTTGCTTAGAACAGAGCATATCACTCGCTATGTCTATGATTACTGTCACTCAATAATCGAACAAGATTTTACTTCGAAGAATTCAAAATTGATGATTATGGCAATAACGAATTCTCATTCCACAATAAAATCACATCAAAGATTAAGTAAGATTCATGAGAAACTCATCAGAAGAGCCACCGTACCTGAAATGTCCTTTCTCGGCGTGGGTGGAGCCGTCGCGTAGCAGAAAATCGATCGTCCGATCATGGTGATGCTCGATACAACGGCGGCGACGTAGAAAAACATCACCAACCCAATAACCCAGGGCATCATCATGAAGCCGATGAAGAACGTAACCGATCCACAGAGCATCAGAGCCAGAGAAATCCCGAGAAGGAGCGACGCGAACCCCGCCGGAGTTATCTGCGCCGGAATCGGCCGTCTTGATTGCGACACGGACACCACCGCCGGCGAGTGATCGGAAAAATGGACCGACGACGGAGGCGGTCGGATAATATTCATAACAAGAGCAGAAAGCTCGTAGAAAACACTCGATTCCCGATCTCTTTGCTGCCGCCGCACCATAATTCTTCGCTCAGAACACAAGAAAGCGAGGAAACAAAAAAAATCCCAAATCTCCAAATCCCGAAAAGGGGAGAATCCTATCAACGTCGTGAGAGAAGACCCAGAAACGCTTTTAGAAAAGGCGATGAAAATGGATAAAAACTACGAAACCATATGAATCAGCGGGTGGGGTACCGCGATTGGAGAGATCGAAGCCCGTCAACAGCAAGTGGATGATGGATAAGAGCAGAAGTTTTTGTTTGTTTGAGGAGAAACTGGTTGAACCCACAAAGGAAAAACTAAAAGAAAACCCAATTGGAACTTGGAACTTGAAGACGAAACTGAACCCCCGTTTTGGGTTACTTTGTTTCACTTTTCTTCTCCTCTCTAGATAGAAAAGGGGGTTTGGGGATTTGATTGATTGAGATAAATATGAAGCGAAAGCGGAGGGTGAAAGGGAAGAAATGGTTAGAGTTACACGTAATGAAGACGCGTGAACAAGACGCGATTTGTGAGTCGGCAGCGACGGCGGTGGATAACGTCGGAGTTTGGGCCTTATCTTCATCGGATAACAATGCCTTTTGCCTCGGCGTTGTTTATGCGGCATTTGGTCCGAGTTTTTCTTCTCCTTTCTCTCCGAGTCGGGGTTCTCGAGAAAGTGATGGGAATTCTGTTGGGATTAAATTATAAAAAAATTCTAATTTTTCAACGTTTCAAAAATACCCTTTCCGTAAATATCGGTTAATATTTTAAATAAAAGATTAACCTGGTAGATATGAACCAACGTTAAAATTTTAACTTAAATAATTAGCTCCCACTAGTAAATTTGATGTTTAATGACGATAAAAAAAATGTTCACTGGATAAAAATAATGACGAATAATACATTTAAAAGTTAAATTTATTATAATAACAACTAATTTTTCTAGACAAATTTTCACATATAAAAGATCTTCATCGTTCAGGCCCTTAATTTCGTGGACACGTCATCATTAAATTTAATAAAAAGGAAAGGATGTGGGGAGAATTAGTTTGGACCAAGACTGAACCGGGCGTCCATCATGTAGAATTCGTCTCAAATTTCCATCCAGGTGGTGTGCAAACAGTTTCCCCCACTAAGTGCGTGGTTTCTCATTTTCATGAAAAATAAACCGCATAATTCAAATGGGAGGCTCCTTCTCATTCCAACGGTTACTTTTTTATCCACTATAAATATCAGTTGAACTAAGACGACGATAAGCAAAAACAGATTAATTTTTACTTGTCAATTATCATTTAGCATAAAGACTAACAAATTCGTCAGAATGCTAACTTGTTCTTGCAGATTTCCTTATCTTGGAGTGTTCTCAAGGATTTATCGTGACTATCAATATTTTTCGGTACAAATAGTCACATTCGTTCAAATATTAACGAAGGTTTATTCAAAATGTATTTTTCAATTCAAAACATATTTTTGAAAAATCTATAACAGGTCAAGGGTAATAATTAAATCATTAAATTGTGAGTATTTTTGAAATGTCAAGAAGTTCGGTTTTTTTTTTCTAATTCAATTATTTCTTTTTTCTTCTTTAATTTTAATTTTAAGCCCACTTTGCTGACCAGAATAATTGGAATGATAATGGCTCAAAATTAAAGTCGAGAATATTATCTCTCTGACATGGTTTATTGTAAACGTTTTGGAGTCAATCAAAACATATTAATATTTTTGTTTGAAGCACTAATATTGTTTAGTAAAATAATCTATATAACAATTACCGATTTTTTTTAAATAAATATTTTTTAAAAAACAAATGACACAAATAATATAATGTATGTTTGAAAGTATTTTCAAAAGTAGGGTAGTGAAATCGCAACCATTGAATGCGATTTCAGGTAAATTGCATTCAATGACTACGATTTCAGATGAAATCACAATTTTGAACGTGAGTTAAGCCGAAATCGAACCGAAGATGAAGATTTTATGGAAGTCACAGTCATTCACCGTGACTTTGGTGTGACATGACTTCAAGGAAGCCACGTCTTGGGATAGTAATCGCATAATTTTTGTCTACTATAGACACTACTTTGTCAAGTAATATTAGGATAAGAATTGTTTAATAGTGGTTATAATGTTCATTATTAACTCTCCTCTCACTCGTTCAAGATCCACCTCATCTATGTCATGTTAGCACCTAAATCATATTCATTGTATGCCATTTTTTATTTTGACCAGCACATAACCTCTTTTTGTCATGAATGTATAACTTAATTTTGTAATTTTTTTAATTTATATTAAATTGATTTTGTTATTACTTTTAAACCTATATTATTTTTTAATTTATTTTTTAAATTACATTATTCTTAAACTTTCTCCACCAATTACTTGAATATGTTTGGAGCTAATTGCAAATATATCAACAAAAGTATGTTAATATTTCTTAAACTATAAATATTGATTTGTTTTATTGATAGCAAATATTTTTTATTTTTTATTTTTAATACAAAAACACGTGGAATGAAGTCGTAAACATTTTGGTAACATTTTATAATAAAATCTCATCTAATAAAAGTTGTATAATTTTTTACTAAAAACCTATAAATAGCATAAAAGACTCTTTTTTTATTTCATATTATAAAAATAACAACTAATTATTTACAACTTATTTTAAAAAATACTAGACTTTTATTCCGTCCACATAGTAGAGCACCTCGAGAAAATTTCTACTCGTACGGTCTTCCATTAATTTTACATCATGTTTTGTTTTTAGAGAATTTTACGTCACGTTAATCTATATTATTATAGAAATAAAGTATATAAATAAAATGGGTCATACGAGATTTTACTTACGGGAATGATAGAAACAATGTGATCCATGGGAACCCGATTTTTGACGTTGAAACGAAATGCGAATGGATAAGTTCTTATGCCCGGAATTATTTGCTGCTCAAGCCGTTTGTTCCTCTCGGACCATTCCAACACCCTGTTCCAATAAGAACCATCGATCTAGACGCCCCCATCTAGAAGTCACCTTAAGCTAAATGTTGATGTTGTGTGCCGACAAGCTCCGACTGAGCTGTTTTTCTTTCTTCGTGATTCATCTGGATGTTTAACAACAACAAAATCGGTGTTTATTCCTCAACCTTTATCGCCTCTCCTTGCTGAAATGAGAGGAATTTTGGAAAGTTCGAAATTTGTCCGTTCATTGAATTGCTCCCGTCTATAGGTTTAATCTGACTCCCTTCAAACAATCTGACTCTGACTAATTAGAGGTAAAATCGTTACTCTCGGAGATGAACTAAATTGGTTGACGGGGGTGACTATCTCCGTACCTCGCTCAAACGTTTGCAAAATTGAGAGTTTTTTCTTTGGCCAAGAATGCTTGGTTTTCTTCTTTCCCAACGTGGCTTTGAAGGGAGATTTCCTTCAATTGTTGCCCATATGGCACAATTTTAATACACATATCCATTTCACCAAAAAAAAAAAAAAAGTCATTTATAATATTATCTTAATTCTTTAAATTACTTGGCATAAAATTTTTTTTTTTTAATTACTTCTTTCTTCCTATTATTTATACTTTCAAGATACCACTTATTTATGCAAAGATGTGCACAACAGTGTGTTCCTGGTTGTAGCTCGAACCCGACCTTCGGACCGACCTGAACACTTGGGCGGACCTGCACAAAAAGGTGAGCACTCCGACGATCAAGTCAGTATAGGTCGGATTCCAAGTCTAGTTCGAAGCCAGAAATCATCGTACCTGATCGGGGAGTGAGGTCCCCTACTTATGGGTGRTGGTCCCGCTAATCTAGCGACTGTTACATTTGGTAATCTCGGGACCGTCGGTTACATCCGGTAATCTCGGGACMGACGGTTACGCCCGATAATCACGCCGCAGACAGTTGCGCATCTCGGCCCATATCGAGCTCCCCGGTGGGTCGGACCTGAGCCAGGCTCACCTCGGCCCTCACACTTGGCATTTGTCGGCGTTGGTGGCGGCCATCTCGGCCTTCCGAGCTGGGCATGATTCATGAGTCATCTTGGAGCACCAATAGGGGTCTTCCACGTGTCCCGAGTATTCCCTTCCCCAAACAAATTGAGTGGTGGTTTATTCCTTCTTAATAACTATTAAAATTGTTAAGAGACATTATATTTTATTATCAATCGGCTTTTATATCCGTCCATCAGTTTTTAATAATTCTAATAATATTATTATAGGGCATGCCTTCATGCCATGAAAAAATAAAATAAATAAAGAAAGGGAACGTAACCAATAATTCTTCCTATTTATAGGCCAATCATTCATTATAATAATTAATTGAGCCAATTTTATCTTTTTTATACTTTAATTATAAGAAAATCCACCGGTGATATCTTAATTGTCAAAAGTCCAATGATTTAATATTTTCCTCCCACATTTAGATCTCTATGTTCAATTATATCTTTATTTCAAAATAAAACCCTCAAATCTTCAGAATCCAAATGTGATGAAACGTGTATCAAATAAATTATTTAAGAAAAAACTCAAATAAATTTTTTAAGTAAATAAATTGTAAAAAATATTATATGACAACAAAATAATAGGTCAAGCAAGCACCACTAAGGTCTTGTTGGATAACTAGCTATTTCTTTTTAGTTTTTAGATTTTTATTTTCAAATTATACTTGTTTGGTTTACAATTTTTTTTTGTTTTTCTTTCACATTTCTTAAAATCACTTAATTTTTAATCGAATTTAAAAAAAAAAGAAAACAAGTTTTTTAAAATTATATTTTTTAGTTTTCAAAATTTACTTTATTTTTTGAAAATATTTCTAGAATACATGTAGCAAAACGAATAAAATATCCGAGTGAAAGTAGTATTTATAAAGTTCATTTTTTGTATTAAAAACCATAACAATTCACATTAATAACTTGTTAGAAAGTTTTTTAATTCTTCCTCCCACATTTATAATACTATATTTCCAAGGAGAAGAAAAATAATAAAATAATGGAAATGATGACTTCATGTTCTGAGTTCAAATGAACTTTAGCTAAACATGTAAAACAGTCTCCAATCTTTTAAATAATTGGGTTGTTAATCTTTTAAAGCTCTAAACTTTATTTTTTATGTATTAAAATTTTCGATTAAGCCATTTTGTAAAAATATTGTTAACTGAAAGTTGATATATTCTTAAATTAATGTTATATTAAAATATTTGGACATGTGTACATTTTGTCGGATGAATTTGACATAAGAAACCTAACTCTCCCTTAAATAAAATTCAACTCCACCATCAACAAAATTCATTTCTTCCGAATACCACGTCTAAGTGGCATACCCACGTGTAAAATTATGTCAATAAATCAATAATTTAACAATACATCAACTTTTTTGTAACCAAATTTTTTGTAACCAAATTTCCTTTTTATGACATGATTTATAGAGAATTCTTAATACATTTGAGACAAAATTAAAAATTTGGTTTGAGAATTAAAAATTTATGCATTCCAGTGGTTGCATGCCCAAACACTCAAAAGAATTCGACAGAGTACATTAATATACACATAATATTAATAACAATAATTTTAGATTTATTTTAAAAAATAAAATATATTTCATCGACATTTCCATAAATTTGAAACTTTGAGATTTTCACGATGTTGAATCAAGAAATTGATCAACTCCGCGAACGTCGGTTCGGTTAGGATGAGCTAGACAGTGAGCTCCAAATAGTATGCAGAAGACCTGCAAAACAGAGTGAGCACTCCGATGCCACTAGAGAGAATCGAAATGTTCACGTACCTCCAAATGAACAGAATGATTCTATTTATAGACAGGACCCCGACAGTGTTCTCAACAATACCTCAATGACTCTTTAAGATTACCGTGAAATGAGACATATTGTCGTGGAGTTTGTTGGAGATGGGGCCGAGCTTAGATAAGCTTAATCGGCTAGACCAAAGATGTGGGAACGCAATTGTGAACAGACTTGTTCGACTCGGCTACCGATCGAGTTCGACTCGATTAAACGGATGAG
>NW_019104888.1:20203-37358 GCF_001995035.1 Momordica charantia | reverse complement strand
TTCGATCCGTCGTATTGGTCGAATTCGCTGGTTGAACCATGTTCGCTCGCGTGTTGGTTTAAAGGAATTGGGATGACTTAGATTGTCAGTCGTCCTCATAGACGGCGCCAAATGTTTATGCAAAGATGTGCACAACAGTGTGTTCCTGGTTGTAGCTCGAACCCGGCCTCCGGACCGACCTGAACACTTGGGCGGACCTGCACAAAAAGGTGAGCACTCCGACGATCAAGTCAGTATAGGTCGGATTCCAAGTCTAGTTCGAAGCTAGAAATCATCGTACCTGATCGGGGAGTGAGGTCCCCTACTTATGGGTGGTGGTCCCGCTAATCTAGCGACTGTTACATTCGGTAATCTCGGGACCGTCGGTTACATCCGGTAATCTCGGGACCGACGGTTACGCCCGATAATCACGCCGCAGACAGTTGCGCATCTCGGCCCATACCGAGCTCCCCGGTGGGTCGGACCTGAGCCAGGCTCACCTCGGCCCTCACATTTGGCATTTGTCGGCGTTGGTGGCGGCCATCTCGGCCTTCCGAGCTGGGCATGATTCATGAGTCATCTTGGAGCACCAATAGGTGTCTTCCACGTGTCCCGAGTATTCCCTTCCCCAAACACCACTTTTTATCTTCTTTTTCCTTTTCCATTTTTTTATTCATCTTCTATCTTTTTTATCTAAATCTTTTTACAACAACTTCAGTTTATTTAATATTTTTTATTTGTAAGTTCGATTTTTAAATAATTAAATAATTGCTTTTTTTATCTAATAATATTATAATTAGATTTTAGTTGGTACACATTTAAATACATTATTTTTAATTTGTGACTTTATTGTAAAATAATTAAATAACCATTTTGATCCATTTAAAATATTATAAATTAAATTTTATTTTTATCTATATGCATTAAGAAATTACAGGCATCATTTAAAAATTAAAAGTTAAATACTTTAAAAAAAAATTAAGGCAACACATTTTTTGTCAAGGATAAACAACATTTCATTAAAAAAAAAATTAAATGTGAAAATGAGAAATACAATTTTTATCTCATATATCATATCTCTACATCAAAATCATTTGATTTCAGCCATCTCGCTTCTCGTCTTTTTTTTGAAGTTGTGTTTGCTTGAGTGAATTGAATCACATTATAATTTGGATGACATTGATTGGGAATCTAACTTAAATAAAATACCCACAAATATCCAATAATCAAACATGATAAATTTACCTACATTAAAAAATACTAAAAATTCAATTGGAATGTTTTTACTATAACTCCACTTTATTTGATATTTTCTTCTTATTTGTAAGTTTATTTTCAAATAATTAAATAATTAATTTTCAATCTAATAATGTTATAATTTGATTATATTTGTTAACCATTTTGATATGTTATGTTATTTTATTGGTAACTTATTTTCCTAAATCTTGTTATAGTTAAATCCCGATTTTTGTTATTATGATAAAATTTTGATAAATTTTCACAATAGAAACTAAAATAACTATTTGATTTTGAAAAAAAGATATTTAATTGAATTTCCAAAATCAAATTTTGAATAACTAAAATTAAAAAATATACACCAAAAAGTGTTTAGAGAAATAATTAGAACTTAATCTTGTAGGGACGACTCAAGAAGAGCTTCCCTCTAAAAATAGGCGTATGCCGCTTGAAGCGGTGGGCACACGATATTCTTTAGTTTAAGGCGAAAGAATAGTAGATAATGTCATATGAAGAACTTAGTTGGACCATTATTCATGTGAGCTGCCATATTAGAAGGGGTTTGATATGTAGATTAATTTTCATGTGAATTCATATTGGAATGATATGGTAAAGGATTCAAGTTATATACCATTTACTCTAATATTAAGTCATTACTAAATCTAAAAACTTAAGGTTTTTGTAGCATAAGTGGGAAACATTCTTATTCTAAAAATGGAACTTGTTATGGGAAGAGTCCGTTGCGACAGAAGGAGAATCGTCGAAGACCGTCGACCCGGGCCAACTCGGACCGACCCATGGTCTGTGCCTAGCACTACTTGGCGCCGACCAGGCCTCGACGCTGAGGCCACCTCGGCCAAAAGGTCGAGAACCCTAACTCGACTCCCTTCGATCCTCGTGCAGTCCAATCTGAAACCCCGCTTGATCTCGACCCTTGATTTGACATTAGATCACGATGAAGCACATGGGCCAAGAAGTCCAGATCTCCTAAAGATACTAGGGTTCAACTTCTCTAAACCCTAGGGAGATTAGGATTCAACCTCTATAAATAGGGAAGTAAGCCAAACCCTAGAGGTATGCTAAAACCCCTACTCTCCCCCTACTTTCCTCCTTGGACTTCTCCGATACTAACTTAAGCATTGGAGCCCATGTGGCCAAAGCCACACCGGTCCTAGTGCTTTTCTGTTTTGCAGGTCCCGTCGATCCCTTTCATACTTAGAAGATTGGTGCAAATTTGACGAGATCTCAAGAGACCAAATTTATGCATCAACAATTGACGCCGTCTATGGGAACGACTAAGATCAAGCCAAGACGATCAAATTGGCCGAGCACTGCTCGGATCCAAGGAGGTCTAGCGGAAAAGCAAATCAACCGGGTGTGAGACAGAATCCAAAGAAGAAACAAATCAACATGAATCTGGAGATAAACCACAACATTCTGACGACGAATACCATACGGCTAGGAGGATATCTTTGCCTGAGATGGCCGAGGGTGAGGCATATCGACAACTTCCTGAGTAGGTCCTAGGCGACACAGGACGACATATTCCAGGACAGTGACTGACGAAAATTCTTGAACAAAACAGATTGGCCACTTTAGTAGAAAAGGTCGCAGGGATGGACCAGAGCATATCCCTCCTCCTCAAAAGGCTTCAGCAACCAGGAAATAGGTCACCTACACTTGTCCGAGATCCATGGAAAGGCAAAGCTTTTCACCCCAGGATCTGGAAACTACACGATCACAGAAGTTAACGACACAGAAAACCCGACCAAGCCTCGAGAACACCATGGTCGACAAAGAAGAACCACTTAACCAACATGCAGGAGAATCACAGAAGCATAATGGCGAACTGAAGAATAGAGAATGCGGTCTCGAAGAAATTATAGATCAGACAGATTCGCCATTCGGGGAGGAGATAATGAGAGGAAAGATCCCTCCAAAATTCAGACTCCCTGCCATAAAGCAATACGACGACTCAACAGATCCTGTAGACCATCTATGCACATATAGGGAATGGATGGACCTCTACGGAATAACAGAGGCAATTAGGTGCAAAGTATTCTCTTTCACATTAACCGGCACAACTCGCATATGGTTTCGACAATTGAGAAGAAAATCAATCTTCTCCTTCAAACAGCTGGTCAGGGCATTTATCACGCAATTCATTGGAGGGCAGGATAGGAGTCGACCTGTGACCTACCTCTTTACCATAAAACAAAGATCGACAGAGAGCCTTGGAGAATATGTGTCTCGCTTCAACGAGGAAAGATTACTAGTCAGAGATCTTACCAACGGAATATCACTACTTGCTTTCATATCTGTGGTAAGAGAACAAGAGTTATTGTTCTCTTCTAGGAAAAGGGCCCCAACAACTTTCTCAGAAGCGTTGACTCGAATCCAAAAGTATATGGACGTAAAAGAGCTACTCCATTCAAAATGGGATCTCAACAAAACTCAAGACCTATAAGATCAACGAGACCCTAAAAAAAGGTATACCCCAACGGCAGTCCCGCTCGAACAAGAGTCAGGGGAGAGCAACGAGTATTGTGGGGATACTACTACGTCATCTTAAGAAACCACAAGATAATGTCATTTTTAATGATTAAATAGGTTTTTATTGCTTACAAATTAGGCAGTATATGTCGTTTGATTCAGATTACGTATGATTTTATGTTCCAAAAAACGATTACTTATTTCTTATCAATTCTAGCATCTGAGATTTAATTAGCTTTTACTACTTGAGCATTTATTTTTGTTCTAAGCAAAAAACTCCTGTGGGGGGCATGGATAAGCTGATTAACAATCGGTCAAGGAACTTGAATTGGCATAGATCTAGAAGCAGGCCGATAAGCTAAAAAACCAATCAGTGAAATCGGGGAAGAGAATCTCGAAGGTGCTGAAAGGCATGCGTACAGACCCAACAAGGTTAAAACAGAAAGCAGGCATGCCAAACTAATCAGCGAAACCCATGGTATAAAACCATAGGAAAAAGACAGATAAGTTAGAAACTCAAGGGTGGTATCATTGGCCCAGCTAAAAAGTTATATCCCAAGGCTAACAAAAGAATATCGATTGGACTCAAGGTATAAAACCATTAGTAAAAGCCAAATAGGTTGGAAACCCAAGAGTAAACCTTTGAGTATAAAACCATGGGCAAAACCCAAATAGGTTAGAAACCCAATGGTTGTACAACTAGCGCAACTAAAAGTTAGATCCCAAGACAAAAACCGTATGTTTATATATAAACTCATTGTTTTGAATTCTCCTACCCATTTTATAGAAGAACAAAGTTCTCCATCTCTCTCAAACCATCAACAACACCGTTCAAGTGCTGAAATACAAACAAGTGATTTTAGAGAAATATATAATTTATAATAAACATATATATAATTTATTTTCCAATTCCCATGGGGACTAATGAGATCTTGCACTAATAAATCACAGAAAATGTTTGAGAGTGGTTTCTCTTGGAATCCAACCATCTTTGGAAACATGGATTGTACTACCATTTCCAACTCTAAGCCTTTCATGAGCAGTTTCTTCCTAAAAAAAAGATTTTTCAAAAGAAAGAAACTGATTTACCGAATCATTCTCCAAACTTGCTTAGCCAGAAGAGCTTGATTAAAACCTTCTAGCTTTCGGAAATTCAAACCGCCTAATTAATTCTTTTGGTTGACAAAACTTGTCCCAACTGATCATTCAGTGAATTTTCATACGAGAACCAGTTGACCCCACCAAAATTTGGCAAACATCTGAGAGATCTCTTTGCAAAAACTAGTTGGGAGCCTGAAAACACTCGTCGCATAACTCGGAATGGTTTGGCCGACACTTTTAATAAGTAGTCTTTCCCAGCAACCGAAAAAAATTATCACTTCCAACCCTACATTGTTTGCCAAACTTTGTCCTTCAGATTCTTCAGGTCTTCAGTTTTCCTCCTAGAAAAGACAGAAGGAAGGTCAAGATATGTTCCGAAATTGTCCACAAGCGCACACCAAGAATAGCCTGCAAATACTTCCTTCTATCAACATTAATGTTAAGCGAGAAGCACATCACATATTTATCAAAATTAATACGTTGTCTAGAAGCTTTCTCGTAGCCATTTAAAAGCCTTTTCATCACCAAACACTCGCCACCATCTACCCTTAGAAAAATGAGGCTTTCGTCTACAAAGAGGACAAACCCAATTGAGTTCCTCTTAATCTTTTTCCAACAAAAATATCTAATTTATCATATCATGGCAAAACTAAATAAAATTCCCCAACATTTCAAAAGTTTTAGTTTTGCCTCAATTTTAAAGTTTGTTTTAAAAAATAGTTTCTATTTTTAAAAATAAAGCTAGTAAACACTATTTTTACCTATATATTTCTTTGTTTTGCATCTATTTTTTTAAATATAAATTTAAAAAATATTTTTTTTTTCAAAGACAGAGTTTTGTAAACGTGTTTCTCAGAAAAATTAAAACAGTACTATGATACTAAAAAAAATTGTGAACAAACAAGCCTATTTTTTTTAGAAACAAACTAAAAACACAATAGTTATAGGCCTTAGTAATTCCTATTAAAATGCCCAACAAAAGTGAAGAGATTGAAAGTGGATTTGGAATCAAAACTTTTAAATAATTAGAGGTCAAAGGTAAAATTGATACAACTAGTCATATAAGAAGCATTTTATGTCCCTTAATTGGACTAAATTTCGTAAATATTTATTAACGTCGGTGTGATATGCTCGATTAGTCTATATAACTTTCTACTATGTTGTCAAAATAAACATAGTTTAGTAGATATTTAGACGTAGGAAGTTCGATGCGCATATCACTAAATTGTTGAACTAAAAAGAAAAAATTTTCTACTACGGCATGCGAATCCAATAGTAATTAATTTTTTTATATTAAAAGAGTAATTAATTAATTAATTGGACATACCAACCACATTGGTATTCGATAGAATGGTATCAACAATAAAGACTAAATTTATTGACTTGTTTGAACTTTTAAAATCAAAATATTAAATGGACGCCCTACTCAAAATTTATTGAATAAATTTATATTTTAGGTTAAATTATAAGTTTAATATTAAGTTTTTTTTTTCTAATAAACACTTTTAACTTTAAAATGGGTAATACTTTCTAAAATTTTCTAACTTTAGATTTTTGTACCTAATAGGCCCACAAATTTTGTTTTAAAAATGTTAAATAAATCAAAGACTTATTAGACACAAAATTGAAAATTTAGATAGACATTTTTTTGAGGTCAACAATGAACAAATACCTTTTAAAGTTTAAAGTCTCACAACCCTCAAAATTAATGAATATACATGTAATTTAACATTAATTTAACTTATTTCTTGGCTAAATACAGAAAATAGTCCCTAAATTTTAATTTTTTTTCTCAATTTGATCATTAATCTTCTAACATTCTCGATGGATTTGTCCCATAAAATTAATATGTCATTAAATTATCATTTTATTAACATATTTAGATATGTGAGCATGCTAGAAGCAACAATGAACATACTAATTAAATTTGGTTAATTGGTATGTTGAATTTTGTTGATGAGTGGATTTAGTTTTATATGTCAAATACCATTTGAATAATAGGTTTACAGAGTTTGAATAGGTTAATAAAACAATAGTTTAATTTTTTTATCAAATTTTTTCATAGAATGACTGAGAATTTTCAATGCAAAAGACCATTTTAGCCTTTTCTTTTTCTTCTCCTTCCATTAAAGAAAATTTTCTGGCCCAAAAATATCAGAAAGAAAAAAAAACACCGATACAGTCGATTCATACAGTCCAGAGGTATCCTCCGTTCTCCCATCAAAAGGCCTTCGGGAATCGGAGCAAGAATTCTGGCGGAGCCCATAGCTCATGCAGAACTATTCCTCTCGCCTCTATCAAATTCCCCATCAACTCTGATCGAAGCAGCAATACTCTGAAGGAATCGACAATCAAGTTGCCGGCGGATGGAGTAGAGCAATTTCTGCGCAACAATCCGGCTGGAGTTTTTGTTGCCGCTGATCTGCAGCGACAGGGAGAGAGATCCCACCTATTGCTTTAAACTGCTCTACAAGCATTCGATTCCAATTGCTTTCCCCAGAAGGCTCCATTGGGGGATTTTTCCTCGCTTCGGAAAGAATCTGGTCGTAGTAGCGATACATGTGTGGTGACTGAGTCTGTTTATGGATATACTATATTTGGAATTCAACCGTCGAGCGTCTGCACTGAGGGTATTGGTCTTTTATCTCAATTTGGGTTTTGCTCAATATGACTGCTATGTCACTAGTTTTTTCGTTTCCGTTTCGCATTATGATAACTTTAGGTTGTGTTTATCTGGGTTTGTCTAATCGGTGTAAGAATGCATTTGGATTTGTTGACGAATGGTATTGCTGTGTGTGTTTTGTTTTGGTGGTTAGGTTATGTTTTGTTGCCTTCTTGTTGAGTAATGTTTCTTAGCAATAATCCGTATTAAGGGAGAAGAAAATGTGACAATCTTTCTTGGAATCTATCATCTCTCTCTGCTTTTAGTTTATGTAATTCGATGTGTATGGTTAGTACACGATATTTTTCTATTTTATATACTGAATCGAAGGTTGAAAGAAATGTTTCTTGTATGGCAGTTTGCTTCTCCATTGATGCTCAATGGCAATTAAGGAGCGCATTTCCTTTTTGAAGCATGAGGGAACGCTCAGTCAGAGAATCGAATAGGTGGTTGCTGAAGTTTTTGTAGCAAACAAAAACCCTGCTGTTATAATAAGACAACAAAGCAGGGAAGTTTATACAGACAAGAAATAATGGACTGTAATAAAGATGAGGCTGCAAGGGCTAAAGAGATAGCCGAGGAGAAATTTACGGCAAAGGACATTGTGGGGGCTAAAAAATTTGCTTTGAAGGCAAAAAATTTATTTCCGGGGCTTGAGGGTATCTCCCAAATGTTAGCCACGATTGATGTCTATATGTCTGCTGAAAACAAAATAAATGGAGAAGTAGATTGGTATGCAATACTCGGTGTGAATCCACGAGCTGATGAGGAAACAGTGAGGAAACACTATAGGAAGCTAGCTCTTGTTCTTCACCCTGATAAGAACAAGTCTATAGGAGCTGATGGGGCGTTTAAGCTTATTTCTCAGGCTTGGAGTCTGTTGTCTGATAAATCCAAAAGAGTAGTATATGACCAGAAGAGGAATGGTAGAGTCAACAAAAAGGTTTCAACTTCAAGGGGGAGTTCATCTTCACAATCTGGGAGAAATGGTTTTTACAATTTCGCAAATAGTGCTGCTATGTCGTCGAATATCAGGGGACAGAAAAGTGCCACCCGATCAGATCATTCTTCTGTTTCATCTCAAAAATCAAGACCGACCTTTTGGACTGTGTGCCATCGGTGCAAGATGCAGTACGAGTATCTCAGAGTTTATCTAAATCATAATCTTCTTTGCCCCAACTGTCATGAGCCATTTCTTGCCATTGAAACACCCCCACCCCCTTTAAATGGTGTGAAGTCTAATGGATGGGATTTTACACAGCCAAGTTATCAAACTGGCAGTAAAACTGCGTATAGTCGAGGGAGGAGCAATATAGCCTCATCATCATACATGGGACCAGGTGAATTGAATCACTCTACACAGAGCCCAAGTGACCTTCAATGGGGTCCTTTCTCAAGAATGGGAGGTACTTCATCTGCGGCTCAAGCTGCAACTGTAGTTCAGCAGGCGTATGAGAAAGTGAAAAGGCAACGTGAGGAGGCACAAGCTGCCAAAAGAGAGGAACGCAGAAAGCATCAGATGTCTAGGAAAGGCTCTGGTGCTTCAGGTACAGGGTACTCTGGTGCTGTAAAAAGAAGAAGAGGTATAGATGACATTTCCTCCAGTTCCCATGCAAGAGATATAACCAATCAGTCAAAAACTGGCATTGGAAGGACAAGGTCGGCCAATCTGTCTGGTTGTACCAGGGGTAATGTAAATGGAAATACCACACTCAAGAGCTCTCAGGATGTCTCTCTTAGTGAACTTCAGAATTTATTAGTGGAGAAGGCCAAGAAGGAAATAAGGAAGATGTTACGTGAATTGAATTCAACAACTTTAACTACCGGTGCAGTCAAAGAGGGAAATGAGAATGAGAAGGTAACTGGGAAGGGAGAAACAGCTCCGGTCTCATGCAAAAAGCATGCTAAAGACATGCCAATAGAATTTCTGAATACAACTAGTGGTTTTCCAGGCAATTTAAGTCCCAGTGATGCAGAAACAATGTTAATAAATGTCCCTGATCCAGATTTTCACGATTTTGATAGAGACCGTACAGAAAGCTCTTTTGGAGATAATCAAGTCTGGGCTGCTTATGATGATGATGATGGCATGCCTCGACGTTATGCCTGGATTCATAGTGTAGTATCTTTGAACCCATTTAAACTGAAGATTAGTTGGCTAAGCTCAATAACGAATAATGAATTGGATCGACTGAGCTGTGTTAGCTCTAGTTTCCCAAAAACTTGTGGGGATTTTGGAACTGGGAGGTGTGAGATTTATAGCTCCCTTAATTCTTTTTCGCACAAGGTTCTATGGTCAAAAGGCACTTACGGAGACATTTGCATACATCCCAGAAAGGGAGATGTTTGGGCTCTTTACAGGAATTGGTCCCCGGATTGGAACGAAGTGACATCAGATGAGGTAATACACAAGTATGACATGGTTGAAGTTCTTGAGGATTATAATAAAGAACTGGGTGTTACCATTACTCCCCTCGTCAAAGTGGCTGGTTTCAAGACCGTATTTCACCAGCACTTGGACCCAAAACAAGTTCGAAGGATTCCTAAAGATGAGATATTTCAGTTTTCTCATCTCGTACCTTCACATTTGCTTACAGGTCGAGAAGCCCCAAGTGCTCCCAGAGGTTGCAGGGAACTGGACCCTGCAGCCATGCCAGTCGACCTTCTTCATGTCATTGAAACTGCCAAGGAAGAAGAAATCATAGAGATTGAGGACTTGAAGCCACAAAGTTCTGTGAATGAGATTATAGATGTTAATGACGAAAAGACGGAAAACAAACCTAAGGAAGGAAGGAAGGAGAATATAGTCAAACCTGTAGCAGTAGAAGTTGCGGAAGATGTCCTAGAACTTAAACTGGTCAAGAAGACAGTGCACTCCAATGAAATGGAAGTTTCTTGAACATTGGATTATCCGGTCTTCATGAATATAAATGGTAAACCTTTGCGGAAGCTGATTGGAAATAGTTGACAACTTTAGCATTCTGACCATTTTTTTTTTCTCTTCAAGGATTTATTAGATGGATCCGTACTTGAAATCATAGCTTATAATGTTACTATACATTTTAACTAAAAGATCTTTTAGAAGGTTAATCTATACCCTTTTTATGCCACTGTAGCAGCTTGTGGAAGCTCCCTCGAGTCGTGTATATTACGTGCTAAACAGAACCACGTTCCTAGGATTTTGCAAGTTCAGTATGTATTCCCTCTCATAGCTGTCAGTTTGTGGCCTACTCAATTTACCATGAGTAAGTAATTACTTTCAAATCATGCATATTTTTCCTCATTCTTTATCAGCACACAAGACTGCTTTATATATTTGTTTTTGGAATCGCACTGTTGAGTTGATTATAAGTTAGACAATATCACTGATTATTAGCCATTTTACTCCCACTTTAGAGTGGCTATTTGTTGCTACCCTCAACTCGGGTTCGTGTTCCATATAAAGAAAATGAAGAAGGTGAATATTGAATGTTGTGGACGACGCTTCTCTTTCGACGAATAAGAGAGAAGAGGCCTTAATGAGAATCAGGTTCTTTTTGGTTCTTGAGTTGTCTGTATTATACTTGGCCACTCCATTCCTAACATATGAGTTTTATTTGCAGCAGTTCATTGAGCAGCTGTTTGGATTCATTCTCTTGCTTCTTGAGCAGCTGTTTGTGCCTGAACTGAAGTAAGTTGAAAGGGGTGGGGATGGATTAAGTTTGATTTTTTTTCTTCTTATGACCACTTTAATCCGATTAACCTACGTGCTCGATAGTGGATATTAGTTCACTCGACACTTCAGTTGTCGTGTTGTGCTACGTAATCTTTAATTAATACAATTAGCATTCCTAATAAATGTTAACCAATGTAGTGAAGAAGGTTAGAGATATAATTGAAACCTTTTATTTTCAGGTAAAGATTAAAAATTTTCCAAATACTAATTTACTTATTACAACTTTTTTTTTTTTTTCTAAAGCACATTTGTGATCAATTATTTTAACAGTTGCGATAATTCAAATTCGGCTTAAGTGTTGAAATTTTTACTTTTTAATAGGCTTCTGTTTGAAGAATCATGAAACGAAGCATTTTTTTCGTGCAAAGTTGATGAGATTCCAAAGAAAAACAACATTCGAGCTGTCCTTTTAGATGGAACTTGTGAGTTTTGGAAGGGTTATGTTGATTTTGTGCATGACTTAATTTAAAACGAAACGGAAGTTGAATTTAAAGTGAAAGTTACAAAAAAATAAAAGAAAATTAAACATATATAAATCTAAAGATTCAATCGGATGAAATTTAAAGTTTAAGCAAAAAACTGAACATCCTTTACCAAATTTAGAGTCAAAATTGATTTTCTTTTTTCTAAGCATGCGATTCAAAATAGAATTTGATTTTTTTTTTCTATTTTGAATAAAAAAAAGGTGGATTGGAGCCACCATCCATTAGGGTAGGCCTACAAACCGTTTCGACTGACCAAAATCGATCGAATTGATCTCAATCGGTCGGTTTTATAACCCCGTTGGTTGGTGGTCGGTTTGGACAAATTTCAAATCGTCCGTGGCGAGGTAATAGACCACGACATTCCTATATTTAAATCGTCTTGAATCAACTTTCAATATTCATTAAATTAATCAAATTATATTTTATTAATTTTTCGAATCGAGAATTATAGTCCAAGATGATAACATATTTCAAAAGTTTTTGGTTCCATTTAAAATTATTTCATGATTTTAGGGACAAATAAAATGCTATAAATTTATTATTATTTTTTTCTGTCATTTTTCGAACCTCTAGATAATCCTTCCTCGTACGGAAAACGATTTTCAGATCATCTCAGATGATCTTTCCTAGTCCAGGAAATAATTTTCGGACCATCCTTCTTAGTCTCATAATAATATTACTTTATCTTCAGTTTACAGTATTAGAAAAAAAAAAAAAGAACTTTTAAAAATTAAAATTTTTAATCCTTTTCAATCTAGAAAGTTTTTGAATATATATATATATATTTTATAACCGTTTCTTCTTGGTTAAAAAACTAATAAATATTATATTTTAAAAATAATTTTTCAAACCTTTCTAAATCTTTGTTGATAAAGTTAAAATTTTCCCTAATTTTTAAAGTTGTTTCTAACACAATTACAATAATAAATATGAAGTTTGAAACAGAAAAATTTGAATATTTTAAAAAGCAAAAGTTTTATTTTTATTTAATTTTTTTAAAACTGCAAAAACAGTACACTTCCTCAAAAAATTATAATATTTTAATGAGAAATAATTTAAATAAATATAAAATGTATATAAATTATAATATTTTAATGAGAAATAATTTAAATAAATATAAAATGTATATAAGAGGAAAAAAAAAAGAAAACTTGTATGGGGAAGAGAAGGAAGGGAGGGGTATGATTCTTGACCATGATATTAAATGTGTTGAAACGTTGACGTGTTCATCTATATTTTTATGTATCAATGAGTTTGACATCGATATGATGTGTAAATCAATATTCCTATCATATTACAAAAAAAATTCAACAGAATATGAAAAATATCAACATAATATTAATATTAATAATTTTTAACTTAATTAGAAATAGAAAAATGTTTATTTAAATATTTTTTAATTTCTCTATTTTTTTTTACAGAAATATCTATTGACATCGACATTTTAGTGATATTTTTATCAATGTTTTCATGAAATTGAGATCTCAACATTTGCATCGATATCAACATTTAAAACCTTATTGCTCACACAAGGTATTTTGATTTTTGCCTTAAATTTTTAATTTGTTTTAAATACACGTTTTTATTTGTATTTTTAGTTTGGTTCATTTTAGTTTCTATACTTTTAAAACGTTTATTTTTATCCTTGTACTTTCAACTTTGGTTCATTCGGTTTGGTCTCTGTATTCAAAACGTTCATTCTGATCATTGTATTTTTTAGAAAGCAATAATTTTTAACCTTTCATTTTCATTTTTATCTCATTTATTTCAATAAAAAATGTAGCCATAAATTTATTTTAAAAAAATTTCCATTGTATATAAAATTTATATTAAAATTTTGCAAATACGGACTAAAATGATAACTTTTTAAAATATAGAGACTGAAACGGAACGGATGCTTTAAAAGCATATGGACTCAACTAAATAAAAAGTTTTTTTTTTATTGACAAAACTTAATAAACAAAAGTTCAAAATATATTTATTTTTTTGAGTACAACATATATAGATGGGTAAAAAATTCAAAATATAAAAATCAAAATGGATATTTTAAAAGTACATTAAAATGAATCAAAATTCAGAATATAAATCACAAAATAGTATTTAAACGTTTAAAAGGAGAGAATTTTGACAAATACAAAATGTGCAAGGGCATTTAGGTCAATTACCCTTGAAAAATTGCGAAATTACATAGCTGCCCTGGGCTGGCGGGCGGGGTAAAGACGACCGAGTTGCATTATCTGGATCCCATGGTTTTGACGCGGAAACAGGCGCCAGATGACGTGGCAGAACAACCCCTCAACGTGGCATCCGATTAACCATTGACGTTTCGCCACGTACACTAACTTACGTGGTACGCTACACGTTACACTCCATAAATACAATGTGCGCAATAAATATCAAAAAAAAAAAAAAAAGGGATCTTGTTTCTGTTCGTAGATAAAATCTGTGTGAGTTTGCCGGTGGAAGAACGAACGAACGAATTCGACTCCAATTTTCCCCTCTCGATCCGATCGAGTTCTCTGCTCCAATTTGTTTTCCGCCTCCGAGATCTCGCTCTCAACAATGGTAATCATCTTTCTCCGTTCTAATTTCTTTGTTTTCAGCCTAGGGTTGATGGTGGAGTTTTCTGGTTTTTGTAGACGACATCGCGGCGTCTTGCAGATCGGAAGGTGGAGAGGTTCGAGAAGAACATTTTGAAGAGAGGGTCTGTGCCCGAGACGGCTACCAAGAAGGGAAAGGACTACCCCGTTGGCCCTATTCTTCTTGGATTCTTCGTTTTTGTCGTCATTGGATCATGTGAGTTTTGCACATTCCTCTTTAATCTGCGTTTTGGGTTTATACTTTATTGATTTTCTCAACCCAAAATTCTCCAGATTTGATAATTTCAATCAATTTGAACTTCTTGAATGATTTGTTGTTGAGGTTGACGTCCTACAGAGGCTAATTTGGACTTTAGGGTTGCTGGTTGTGCTTTTGCGCTGATCTCTGATTCCATTGTTGAATTGCTATTGCAGCTCTGTTTCAGATAATCAGGACGGCAACAAGCGGAGGCATGGCTTGAGCCATCTTCAGTTCTGAAATTCCAGAGGAGGCAGGGCATGAGGTTAATGTTCTTGTGTTATTTGATGTTTTGGTCGTCCTCTCTTTGGTTTTCTGCTAGGAAAAGAAGTTGGTAGTGTAGAAAGTAAAGACCATTTCTGGTCATCCTGTGAAGTACTTGAAAAGTAATTTGAATAACAGTGCACACATCTTATGTGCTATGGCTATGTTCTGCTTTTTCTGATGCGCCCTTTCCTTCCTTTTGAAGGAATTCCATTGGATTCTATGTTTTTTTTTTTCCGCATCTTATCCATCCTCGTAAAGTGCAAAACACTAATTTTCCTTCTAAAGTCATCTCAAAATCATCCCCAAATATAAAATAAAATAAAGAGCACCCTTCAAACTACATGAGCTATATTACATAATCTTATTATGCATGGTGCTATGAAGTCTAGTTCTTTGGACCAATTTTTTTATGGGTTTGTTTTGGTGTCGTGTCGCCCATGCCACATCTTTGTGAGAAGTCTTTGAAGGGCTTCCATTGAGCACATTTGATGATCAGTTTGATCAAATCAACAGACATGACGATTTGTTCTCTTTCCAGTATTTCCGTCTAAACTCTTAGATTCTCTTCATGATTTAATCATTAAAAAATAACAAAATATATATCAATGTGAAAATAAACTAATGAATTAAATAAAAGAGATCTATGATTGTGAAGCCTTGAGTTGAAAGACTAGTTCTTTGAATTGAAAAGTCATGCCCCACTCTCTGATCTATATCATCAATCCATCATTAAAAGGTTAGATTTGCAGGGGTCTACCATGAAGGTCAAAGTTGCTGCACAGAGAAAAACTTGTTATTGTAACATGATAAACACATCATCAGATCAAATACCTCCAAAATTTTAGGAACCAAAATAGCCTATGTGTTATACCTGAGCGTTGGATATGAAAAAGATGGGCAGAAATCCAAAGGGAGGTTAGAAGAAAAGAACAAAAGGGGAAGAGAAATGGTGGAGCATGAGAGATGAGAGGGTGTGTTGTTAGCCAAGGAGACCGCCTGTAAGACAACCCACGACACAGACACAACACAACACAACACAACACCAAACATAACTGTTAATTAATAAACTCTTGAGTAGCTTTGTTTTGTTTGTGAGTCTGTGTCTGTGGCTTGTTCTTGTACATATGAACTGATATGCTTGTAGAAAGTTGCATGCAGGCAAGTCATCCTTGGCTACAACCACCACCCACCCTCTGCATTCTCATGCACCACCACTCTTCCTCTATACTCTACACAGAGACAGCTTATTTGTTGCATATATACATATTTTTGTGTCATGTTCTGCATTTGTTGAGTTGAGAATAAGGTGCATTTATAGGCAAAGGGCATGTGAGATAAGCAGAGGGATAGGGATAGAGGGGATAGGGGATAGGGATATGGGATTGGGAATATATTCTGGAAATGGGAATGCAGTAGAAGAACAGATACGCATTTCCAAAATGCCCATTTTCTCTCATCTCTCTCTCTTTTCTGCTAAATCCACACTTGTCGCCCTCCCATCACTTCCCCGATTCACTGCTCTACTCTCATTATCTTTTATAGACTGCCTCAGATTGGAAAACAAGAAAATACTACTCTCTCTAATATCATCAAATCCCCTTCTAGACTCGACACTACGTTCGTGTCAAACATTGCTTTAATATTTGCAAGTAATTTGCGATCGTGATCTTTGTTTTCGACCCTGATGTTACCACGACCTTCAACTGTGCTGTCGTGCACAAAATTAGCTTAGTTAGGGTGGAATTTGTCCTCAAGGTATTATGAAAGAAAAGTTGTGTCAGAACTCATTTTTTCCCCGGAAGAGATGCTTTAGTATCTCATTTGATTTCGTTTTCAGAATAATTTTATCTATTTATTTAAGCCAATTTCTAGAAATGCTTTTTAATTTTCTTTTTGTTTGCTTTCAAATTCAATATTTGTAGATAATGATATGGTAAAATATAGTACTTTCTTTTCATTTGTGGTAAACATCCAAATAATAAAATTTTAATGCAATTTTATTAGGAATTTGAAATTAGTTTTGGCGAATTCTAAATGCCAAATGACCGCATAAGTTTTATGGTAAAGCTAGATGATTTCAACGCATAAATGAAATGAATTTGTGAAAATATCACATTGATTTCCACTTAATCTCTTTCAATTTTGTTTTGAGCTTTATTTTAAATTCGACCTTCAACCTTTAGACACTAATTTTAAACTAAAGTATCATTGATTAGAAAATGAGAAAATCAATCACAAGTTTATAAAGATTTCTATCTCTATATGGTATAAGGTCCTGCACGCTTAGCAAACTATAGAATAAAATGTGATTTATTTACTAAAAGAAAAAAAAAGATAAAAAAGATATAGACATAAGTCCCCTTATCGACGATATTCAAA
>NW_019104888.1:0-15922 GCF_001995035.1 Momordica charantia | reverse complement strand
AATATTTTACTAATTTTAAAAGATTCGAAGACGATCATTCCTATTGCAGCAACGTAGCTACATGTTATCTCTTCCACTTTAAAAGTGTCTTTTGAAGACCTACTTAGGTGGTGTTGTATGTCGTCTTTTGAAGAAATAATACGTAATCATGTTACCTTTTCTATTAAAGAAAGAAAAAAATTTTCTATATCATCTCTAACTTATACCTATTTTAAACAATATTTTCAATTTGGTAGAGTGGCTATAAATCCAACTTTCTAATCCATAAGTCTTATTTCAATAGACTTCTAGGTTGCATTGATGTACAATACTACCTAGAAAGATTGTTTCTCCAAGAGACAATCTCTTGTTGAATTGAAGGAGACTGAGAAGAACTTTACAAGTTTGAAAGTAAGAGTCAATAAGTTTTTAAAATGAGTGATATTTTTTAAAAACGTTCCTATTATTTAGAGTTTTTTTTCCTTCCTTTTAATCAATTTAGTCCCTACATTTGAAAGAAGTTAAAATTTGAATACTGTGATTGAGTTTTTTTTTGTTAGTCCAAGTTGTGCTCGAGTTGAGCTCCTACATAAGTCAAAAATATTATTGAAATGAGGAGAAATCGCATTAAGAAGGCTAGCATTAAGGATGATCATCAGTCGATCAGAGTCGTTTTAGGCTGCAACCGACGCTGACCACCGACATATCGATTTTCATCGATCGAAGTTCGTCAACTCCGATTGACTAGCTATACCTGCAGTCGATCGATTTTTGATGGATTTAAGGATGAAGAAGTGGAGATGAGTAATAGAAAGAATAACAGAGGTAGAGGAAGAGAAATAGGGAAGAAAAAAGAGAGAATAATGGAGAAGAAGATGAAGGGGGAGAAAAGAGGAAGAGAGGAGCGAAGAAAACCAGAGAGGGAGAAAGAAAGAAAGAAGAAAGGGAGAGAAGCATCAACGGCGGCCATGGTTTCAAGTTCTCAACTTCTTCAACATCTCTTCATCTTTCTAAATTGATTTTCTTTCTAGAAAGTAATATAGTAAAAAGAAAGAGAGGAACTACGAAAGCTGAAAAAAAGAAAGGAGGGAGAGGGGTGAGAGAGTAAAGAAAAATTTGAGAAATTTAAAATTTAAAATTAAAAAAGATCCAACTCATTAAAAAATTGACTCCAACTGACTTCGACTCGGTCGATTTTTGTCCATCGAATATGTTTTTCGAAACTTTTTACTTACTCCTACTAGAAACTGATGTAAATGCATTGTAACGATCGATCTAAGCAAACAATTAAAAATGATTCCATTATAAATTTGACCATAATTCATAGACTAAAAAAAATAGGATGAATAATCTCTTTTTAAAATGGAACTAAAACAAAATTGTGAGATCCGAGTTAGAGTAAATTTTAGGGACACCTCCTAAAGTCTGAGAAGTTAATTATTTTCTATTAAAAAATATAAATATAATGGTAACTTTTTTTTCTTACTCTCAAATTTTAAAGTTATAAAACCCAAAGTTTTACTTGAAAATGCGTTTTTAAATAAAATGTTATGTTTAATTTTTTAATATTTATTATATGTTCAAGTAAAAATGACCAAAGATTTTAGATAATGCATAAATGATCGTAGCATATTATCCACTTTGCCATTTGTTATACAATTTGCAAATTAATTTTGTTTTCTAATAGTGAACTTTCAAAATTTAAATCAAAGTATAAGATATTATTTCGTACCTTTTTTTGTTTGAAATTTAGACTTTATTTTCAATATCTTTTTTTATCTATTTAATATTAATTTACGTTTTGGCATCTTCTTGTCATCAACACAAAGCTTTTCTTTGATCTTCTTGACAATCAGACACTCCTAGTTTGAGCTCCTTTTTGTTTGTTTTTTTTATTTACCTCTATTTAAAAAAAAAACTATTTTGATAGTTGTTGATGCTGAATTCTACCGAGCTTTGAAGGTCGATTTCTGCTGAATTAGGATAATCTATAGAGAAACGAACGGTACGAGGAGAGACTGCACATAAAGAACAAATACTCCAAAGCTTAAATCAATGAGGGCATGAGCTCAGTTAGTCGGCCTCAGATAGAATTGGGTACCTAAATCCTTGAAGCATTGTCCTTTATATAAGGGCGACATGTTTGTTATGGCCATTGTGGTTAGACAGTTACAGACAATCAGATCTTAGGTTGGTCTCCCTTTAACTCGATCACACATATTTTAACAAAATGAGTTGGTTTTCTAGATCTTCTCAGGTCAGTCCTTGTTGGTACGACAAACCTAATATGCATATCCTATCATCTTCACCGAGCTGACCCGATTGGTCCACATGTCATGTTAACTTTTTACCCTCCAACAATAGTCTTATTTTTAACGTTTTTTTTTAACTATAGTTTTGTATTATTCATTTTTTAATTTTGAGGCCGCCTCTATTTTTCTAGAGACGCAATTACTATTATAATTATAGTAAACTAATTTTAATATAATGGAACCATTTTTTACTAATTTTACATACTCTTAAAAGTTAGAACATTAGTGAGAATGAAAAGAGAAAAAAAAGGCAGCAGTCAAAGAAACTGAAAAAGGAAAAATAAAGCCAAAAGAAAGGGGAATATTTTTTTTTTAAAAGAAAATTCCATGAAATCTTCCAATTTGGAGAATATTATAGTTCAATTTTATGGATCAATTTTCTAGAGTATCAACTTATTTCAAGCTCGATTGAGTTATTACAAGTTAGATCATATGAACTCAATTTAGTCATATATTTTTTCATATTCAATTTATCAAATGAAAGCTTGAATTATTAGCAATTAATTGAAATAAAAGATTATATTTTAGTATCACACATCATCAAAATTTTAAAACATTTTACTGATTAGCAACGTATACGACTCGATTGAAAAACTTAATATGAAAAATATGACATTCTTTGACAAAATCAATGACATTAAAGTTTATTTTCATGATGTAAAGTGAGCATAGCTACGTGGTAATTGTAAATTTTAAAAAATAAGAGTCAAGATAGTCACCTTTTAAAAATATAAAGATAAAAATAAATATTTTGAAGGTATAAAGACTGAAATGTAAAAATGAATATTTTGAAAAAATATGGACTGAAATTGAAAACATAAGATGAAAATATTATTTTAACTTAAAAAGGGAAAAAATACAAAAATAGTTTCTATTTAATAGCGTAGCTAAAATACGGAAGCAACGTCTGGTCAACAAATTTATTATAATTTATAAGTAGGACCTTGTCCTATTTAAACATTAATTAACCCTCTGTTACCTATTTTAAAAATCATTAAATTTGATTTAAATAGTTTCTTCGACGTTTTTTTTTTCCTTTTTAGAAAAAACTCTTACAATATATTGATGTCAATATTCTCATTAATGGCCTTCATAAATGTGAAGTTGAAGGGAAAGTTTGTGATTAAACCCAAATTACTATTATACCCTAATTTTGTATAATTTTGTCCTAATCTCCATTTTTTAAATAACCAAACAATTTCCTACATTAATTCTCTAGTTGTTTCAAATTCTGTCGCATCAACTTTCCATTCAAAATTTATATTAACGGATGCTTGTTTAAAAAGTATTTTTGAGACGTTTATGAAGGGTCACGATAGTATTAACTTTCGAAAGGATAAGAGTATTTTTAAAACCGACGATAAAGTTGAAAGATTTTTATTTTTTTATAATTTAAGACTACCTTTTATCTAGAAAGATATATGACCTATATTAAATTATAAATTTAGTAAAAATGTGTTTACCCCCATTAAAAAATGTTTTAATCCAACTACATTTTTATTTACTCCCTCCACCTAATAACATTAACAAAATTAATGATGTAACATGCTCATTAGTTATGAAGTTATCTACTCATTAGATTGATTTTTTTTTATTATTATTACTACTATTGTTTTTTTTATTATTATTACTACTATTGATAGAGTGAAAGATCAAAGGTTCAACTTCGAACATAGTATAATATAGCACTTTTATTTGTAAGTTCGAAAGAGACGAAATGGAGAATTAAATCTCCGACATAGGTTTAAAATATTTTAATAAGCTATTTAAAATATTCTAATAAGCTACAAGTTAGTTGATGGTGTTAACCAATTTGAAGATTGAATAAACAATGTTTAAAAATTAAAAAAAAAAAATTATGTCTTAATCCATACTTCATCTCATAATCAAGAAAATGTGAAGTAGTTAAAGTATAACATTAAAAAACCCCAAACCCAAACCTTGAGTTTCTTTATTACACAATCAGTATTTCTTCAACACAAAACCATATGACAATAAATACACTCAATCATCATCATTAAAAACCAGAGAAGCAAGAACACAGGGGTTAATCAAATCACACAAATCTGTTAAACGGTTTCCTTCTAATTCCAGTTGGTAGTGAAACAAAGCTGAAGTTCCCGACCGATCGTACCGATTGGTTGTCGTCTACTGTCATTTGATCCCTCGGCGACGACATCAAACCTCTGTTCCTAAATGATCCTACACCTTGTGTCAGGGGAAATGACTGCCTCCTGCTGGATGCTTCACTCCTCGGCGTACCGGGAAACCTCTCCCTCGGGTTGCTATGAGCTCGCACTTTCGCTTTGGCTGAAACTGTAGGGGTCATGTAGTGCGGTGCCATAAAAGGGGGGCAGCTTGCGAGGCTGTCGTCGTCCTTTAACCTCATGTCGAAAGGAGACAGTGCTCTGCTGCCTCGCGATCTTGAGTCGTTGGAGATGTTTGACCTTGCTGTTTGAGGGGTTCTCAACCGATGCGGAGACCGTGCAGGCTTTGCATTTGAGAATGCTGTTGATTTTGTAGACTTTGGTGTGGGAGTATCCCTACCATCTAAGCCGAAATTGTGTCGCTTGTTATTGCTTGATGGAGACCGTGGGCTCGACTTATGCTCTGGCGGTGGCGTTGAAGGTCTCGGCATAGGATGCTTCGGATGAGCCTCGGTGGGTAACTGATTTTCTAACCATTTCAACCACCTCGGAACTCCAGCAGAGCAAGTATCCATTTGAGAATCCAGTGCTGACTTTGGAGTGGTTTTCTGCAATTTTTGAGCAAGAATAAACATAACATCTGAAAATGCAACACAATGTTATTGATGTGGATTACGATCAAATCTCGAATGGGTCGATACCTGGTGGGATTGGGAGTATGCATATGCCCTTGCTCGTTCCCGTTTGATGGCGGCTTCTACCTTCCTCTGCAGTCGGGCGTCTTTTTCCTCCTTTGTTAGTGAGCTTTCATCCCAATCTTCATGGTTACCTCCCTCAGACTATGCAGACATTAACAAGCATGAGTAATAATTACAGACCAAAGATTGATAGAGACAACTTATAGAGCTCTTTCCAAACGACACTCTCGATACCGTTTACTCGAGTAAAGGAAATTTAATTCAATAACGAAAACAGGAAATATAAGATATAGAATGAAGATCTCGCAATGAATCAACTACAAATGTATCTACACTCTAACGTCTTCGGTAAATGTGCATTTCAAATAAGATCGATCGGCCTGCTTGTTCAACCACAAATCGAACGAGCATCATCTCCCGAATCTCCAAAGAAAATAGAGGCTGAGTGTTCTTACTGAGCAAAACCAGGAAGTTTGTATCGCTATTTGATATCACGAGCAAACAAAAATCATCAAAATCTCTTTTCTTTTTAACATTTTTGGGAAAAGGTCACAAAAAAGGATAGGATCTAACATCTCTAAAGATTATTTTTTAAATTATCATTTTCAACTTTAATTTCCACCTTTTTTTTAACTTTAAATAGTTTTTTATTTTTCTAATTAAAAAAAAAACTAGCAATAAGAAGTAATTAGCAACTGTGTTTTTGTTTTCCTTCCCGAAAGGAAAACAAGACACAAGAAACAAAAATGTCACTAAATAAGACACAAGAAACGGAAATGTCACTAAATAAACTTTAATATGTTCACTTCTAAAGAAAAGGAATTTCAAACGAAACTAAAGAACATACTGTGCCAAAGGTACTCTGAGCTTCTTTATCATTGGGATGATCCTGGAGTTGCCTTTGGTTTTCGAGCATTTCGATCCGTCGTGATTGTATCTGAGACTGCACCCGAACCAACAGCTGCATCTGTTTCTTGGCATTCAAAGTCTGGCGCCTCACATTATTCCCTCGTACAACGCCTTGAAGCCGCACCAGACCCTTCAATGCTCTGAAGCTTTTCCTTGCCTGCAAAATTATAAGCAGTTTCATTGCCAATTATGAAGTTCAAATCATCAGTCATATCGATTTTCAATCGTTGCAGTACTGTAGGCGGTTCACAGTTTCAATGTTTTTGCTTATAGCTTAAACTATTCCAGTTACAAAGAAAACAAATCTTACCGCATAACCTCTGTAGGCTGCTTGGATCTTAATAGCTGAAGAAAGATTGTTCGTGTTGATTGGTTCTGGGATGTAGCTGACTTCCTTGTGATGATTGACGACCGTTGGAATGTAGCTGACTTCCTCATGATGATTGAGGATGGTTGACGAGCAAGCTCGAGGAGGAGAAGCAACTGTAGGAGGAGAAATCTCAGGAGATGGTTCCCTAGGAGAGGCAGCTCTAGGAGGTGAAGTAGCCTGGGGGGAAGTGGGTCGAGGAGGAGGTATATACGGTGGTGTTGATGGCAGTTCAGGAGCAGGAGGCTGAATTGCTACTAACTGTTGCTCCCTCTCGAAATCGCTAAAGATTTTCTCGACTGTGCTTGGCTTTCTAAAGAGAGGAATGAAGGAAGTGGGCGCTCCTTTTCCATCTCCCTTTCTTTCATTTCCACTATTATTCTCACGATCCACCTGTATTATCAAACGAGAATGTTCATAGTCAAAAAGGTTGGATTCTCCTCATGTTCATGCATTTGCAACCAAAACCGATAGCGACAGTTGCACAAATAACATAATCGAGAAAACAGTACCAATCGTTGTCATTAACATCATTACATAAATATAAACAAACTTTCTAAATAGGAAGTTAAGAAAACAACTTGCCTCCCCTGATTGACAAGTGAAAAACCTCTTTATAGCAGAAAACCAACTGCCTTTCTTTCCCATATTCGTTGCATTAATGTGTTTCCCTGAATGGTAAGGAAAACAAAAGCTTCAGCTTCAGATCAGCCATTTTACGGGATTCATAACGATTACAGATTAATTATTGTGTAATCGCTCAACAAACCTCAATCAAATAACAACGAATACAGTTAAAAAATCATGAGCACCAAAATTCCTACCAAAAGCAGATTATTTTTCACGGTGATTTGAAGCAAAAGAAAACCATAGTGTACAAGAATTATCATTATCAAGTTCTTAACCAACCCAGAAAATACAGACAAATTCCTACAAACAACCCCAAGATGGTGCGAAACAACGGGTCAAGGGAATTTATCCATTCCCTAGCGTCCCCAATTGATTTCTTTCCTTTGTTGTAAAGAGGATCTTTCCAACGCTAGGCTGGCACACTACTCCTGTCCAGTTCACAACGACCCCTTTGTGAGGGGTCGCTTAAAAAGCAGGGGCACCTTCCGTCGTCCATCAGCAGTCACTTAACGAGCATCAATCAGATAACAATGACCACAAGTAAACTCAAGAAAAACAAACACCAAAATTCATACCAAAAACAGAATACTTTTCACAGTGATTTGAAGGAAAACAAAATCATAGTTTATAAAAATTAGCAGTATCTAGTTCATAACCAACCCCCAACATGGTCCAAAACGAACACAGGTAAAAACTACCACCCAAAATTCCTAACAAATACAGATAATATTCCACAGTGATTCAAACCAAAGCAAAACAGAACCATAGTTTATGAGAATTAGCAGCCTCAATTTGACAGTCAACTCAAAAGGCACAGACAAATTTCAACAAACCCCCAATTTCCATGAAAGAGAGAGAAACAAGGGATCAATCATGAGCAATTTAAGCATCAGCAGCAGCAGAAAACAGAATCAGAGACAGTAAAAGACCTAGAAGGGAAAGAAGTAAAACAGAGGGTGAGGAGGTTGAAATTACTTCCAGAAATGACGCAGTTGCCGAAAATCCTCTGCAAATTTCTGCTCAAACAAAGCCTCACAAAATTTCAGAAAAGAAAAGAAAGAATCACTGTTGATCGAAGAACACAAACAATTAGAAAACCCAAAAAGGCCCAGCAGAAGAAATTGGTACCCGAAATAAGCCCCTGCAAGAGACCTTCGAAAGACCCCCCTTCCAAAAAGCTGCAACAACAAAAAACCCAAAAGAAAAAGGAAAAATCAGACAAGGGTTTTCTCTCTCTCTCTATTTCCGTGCTTCTTCCTCAGCTACATGCGGAATTCTTCGAAGAAAAAACTTGCTGGGCAGCCCCTCTTTCTCTCTCTAACTCTGGTTTTCTTTTTCCTTCTTTAAGATGGAGCTTTGAAAATGGGGTTTTGCTGGTTGGAATTCTGCTTTTGGTTCTGCCCACCTTTCGCCTTTTGCGAGATTTATATGTTTTCTTTCGGTTGGAAGATGATGATGAAGAGAGAGAAATTTCTCTCACTAGAAATGGAAATGGAAATGGAAATGGAAATGGGCATGTTCTTTGTTGTTGAACCAACTTTACTTTATAGTAATAGTAGTGGGCAAAGTGTTTAGACTGAACAAATCAACGCATTCCGCTGCAATTGCTTAACGGTTGAATTAAGAATAAGATGGTATCCTAGAAAGAAAAATGGACTCTTTCTTCCCCCTTTCCTTTTTCCTCTTCTTTCGCTTTTGTTTTTATTATCAACTTTCTGCAAACCAAAATATCTTTGCTTTCAAAGTAAGTTTTTTTTTTCTTTCACTGGAGAATTTTCATTTTTACTTGAAATTTTTCTTTAAGCTATCGGGAGCTGCGAGGTGTGAAAATAAAGTCCCACACTTCTTTTCAAGTATTTTTGGAATTTTGGAATTTTTTGCCGTACAATGTAAGTTTCTCTGAGTTATTTGCTTTTAAGTATATGAATAATGGAATTAATATTTTATTTGTAACTAAATTAGAAAAATGGTTACATTGGATTGATAAATTCCACAAAATTCCAGTAACAAATACTTGTCATAGAAGTGTTTTTTTTTCTTTCTTACAATACGTGGGAGTGTGGGATTCAATTCACGAGCTCTTAGTTGGAGATATATGTCAAACTATGCTCGTTTTGACAATTATAGAGGTATTGCGAACATGAACATAGCTGAGTGTCATAAATGACATTTATTTCTTCCCTTAAGGTTGGAGGTTCGAAAATATACTCAAACTCAACGATTAAATGAAACAATTTTGGTGAGTATTGTGTGTATTTTCTTAAATTAAAATATAAATTAATAATTATATTGTCAATTTGAATATAGTTTAACTGGTTAAAATGCATATTCTTGATCATAAGGTCGAAGGTTCAAATTTTCACCCTCACTTTGATAGTTTTTAGTGCTTATTAGAAATAAAGTAATATTTCGACTATATTATTTCATGTATTGATTTTTTTAGCAAACTTTGGGTTGTATGATGTCAAATTTCATTCTATAAGAATTAAATCTGTAAGTATAGTTTGTCAACTTCAACATAGATTAATTAGTTAAAACATATGTCCCGGCCAAAAGATCGTGAGTTTGGATTCCACATTTCAACATATTGTCGTACTAAAAGAAAAGCTTTAAACGTAGTTTAATAACTAAAAGTTTTCGTACTTTCCTTTCTAGATGGTAAGTTTGGGTCTCACCCTCATATTTGAGGTATTTAAGAAAAATTGCGAAAAGAAATTTTATTTTGAACAATTAAAATCCTTCTTGAAATATTTTGGCATGTTTGAGTATGGATCATATATGATTATACGATACATTTCATAAGTTTAAAAAGAAAAAAAAAACATGATATCCTAAAAATTGAGTATTAGAAGGCCAAATAATATACAAATATTTTACAATTTATTTGCATATATTAGAAAATTATATTATCAATATTTCATACAAAAAATAATGGTTTTTTTTCTGATAAAAAAACATTATATAAGTTAAACTTACAATTACAAATTTTTAATTGAAAACAAAATAATATTAGATTAAATGAAATAGTACATTTATATTTTAAGAAATAAACTATTAAAAGTCAAAATTAGTCATCATCAAACACATTAATTCGATCGTGCGTGCAAATATTAAAGAGTAAACACAATATCTCTCCTAAAAATATATATATAAGTCAATATCATTAATTATTTTTGTTTTTGTTTAATGTTTTAAATTATATTGTAGTAGAATCGAAAACAATAAATAAATAGTATATGTTTTCAAAAAAATATATATATATATATGGTATATGTACATATATATATATAGTATATGAACTTTATATTTATTTTATTTAAATATTTTAGTTCCTCTTACTTTCAAAATTTTTGCTAGGGATATAGCTCAACATTGAAAGAATTTATTTCTTCCTTCGAAAGTTGCAATTCAAATCTCCAAACTTTTATATTTATTGAAAAAAAAATCATCTATTCATTAGATAAGATAACAAGAAACGTGTCTAATCTACGTCAAGTTTAATAATTTTAATAATTTAAAAAGAGAGAGAAAAACTAACCCATGAGAATTAATATAGTTTTTTGATGCCAAATTTAAATAACATAATAAAATAAATATAAAACTCAAGGGCAAAAATATAATTTAACCAAGAAAATATCATTAATTTGTGAATCACTAAAAAATAGAATTTATTTGCCTCTTAAATAAGTTGGAATAATATCAATTCAAACATGATTGAAAGTGAATATCTCACTACACGTTTGTTGAATAAAAATAATCAAAATTATCAAAATTTATTATGTGATATATTTTGTTTTTCTTTTTTCCCTTTTCCTTGAAAAATATGGAAGAAACCACAAAAATTCACATAAAATATTGAGAATATATAGCAATGCATCAAAAATTAATGTGAAGAGCTAAGAAAAAGAATCTATAGAGAATTTGAAAGTTGATTCTCTGCGAAAGAAGATTTATAATAATCTATCATCAATCATTCTCAAATCTCACTTTATGAAAATTTGGCACTTGTAAATTCACGTTATAATATGGTAACAAAAAAAAAGTAATTAAATCACTGTAAAACAAATGTAACCAAATACATAAGTGTTTTAATTAAAATTACTCTTATTTTTCATTGGAATAAGTCTTTAAAATACGCCATGATGCAATTTATACCTCTGGTTAGATTTTCATTCGAATAAGTCTTAAAATAGGCCATGTTTGAAATGAGAATTATTTTTTTTTTTCATCCACTCTCATCGTGTTTATCAAATTATAAGAACGAAATCAAATTGTGGGTCCCAATTCAAATTTGGGAATCCAAAGATAATCTCATTTTTCTTCTACACCCTAATTCGAGAGTTACTTTACTACTTATATCGTTTTCTATCTTTATTAATGAGAGCCACAATTTTTTTTTAATTATTTCTTTTTCATTTCTACTACTAATGTTTATCTTCTAATAAAAATTTATACAACTTTTATTGGTTGGTATAATTTTATTTTAAATATTATAAATTTATATTTAATTTTAATTTTTTTTACTTTGTTATTATTAATTAATATCAATAGATTTTTTAAAATAGAATTTATTGTTATTGAATATTAAAATAATAAAATTTTATACTAAATTCTAATAAAAAAGTATTTTAGTTGATGCAATTTTTTTTTAATTATTCATTATTACTAATATTAGATAAATTATTGAAAAAATGAGTATATTAGTAATTGTCATATACCTAATACCAATTCCGATTCCAGACAATTTTAGTAAATAACATCAAAAGAATTATGACTCTGATTACAGAAAATTTCTGGTAAACAATATCGTTTCGATTTATTTTTATTTTGATTCATTCCCATTCCAATTCTAAACATAGTCTTACCATATTACAAATAGAGGCAATATTAGTGCTAGATTTAGTTGCCATAATTTAGTTTTTTGAGATATTTATTTACTTGTCTATCTTCTCCATTAATTTGTTAAGAGTTTGATTGTGTGCACTAATTTGTTACAACTTATTTTGTTTGTAACGAGTGAGTTTTTGTTTTGTTAAAATAGATAAGCGGACGTGAGACTGTGTAGCAGTGGTTATAAATTATAATATTTATCTAAATATTAAATTCAACCTAAAGAAATTGAAGCCGAAGCAAGCATAATTTAGCAGTAATTGACGTATATATGTAATCAAGAGGTCGTGAGTTCGATCTCTCACCACACCTATGTTGTACAAACAAAACATTGAAGAAATTGAAAACTTATGACAAACATTAATTTATCTTGCTAAATTTGAGTATAATAATTAATTTTTGCCTTTCAAGAAACTTTTTAATTTGAAATTTAGAAAAGAAGATATATATATATATATATATATATATATATATATATATATAAATTTTCAATTTTACTCCTAATGTATTGATACAAGTGGTGCACTGTAAAATTTACAAATAGTTTATTTGAATTTTTATTTATTTATTTATCTTTTTTAATGTCTGTGAGTATTTGGACCAATTTATGTGCACTTCAATTAATCTTTAATCACAATTGTTGACCCATTTTAAAAAAGAAAATTATTAAATGAGACTTACCTAATATAATCGAATAATCATTGAATATGATATGTCGTATATATATAAATTAATACTTTTAATGTATTGATATGCATGGTGGACTGTAAAATTTACTAATAGTTTATTTGAAAAAAATTTATTTTATTTTTTTACTTTTTTAATACCTATGAATATTTATACGCACTTTTGATTAATCTTCCCAAAACTTACTTACCTATTTAGAAAAGAAAATTATTAAATGAGCCTAATAACCGTTGAATTGGATGATGATGATGATGATACCACCAAATTGCAATATTAGAGTAAATGATTAAAATAAAATAATTTAAAATGAAACTTAACCCTAACATTGTTTTTTCTTTTTTAAATACATATATTATTACAGATTTCTGACCTGCATGGTGTTTGAAAAGAAAACCCACACTTCAAACAATATAATAAATCTAAACTTTAATCTTTTCTACTTATTATTTTATTTTTCGTCTCTAAATTCTATCTTAATTTTAGTTCATAAATTAAAAAAAAACACGTACACAACAACAATTTTAATCTGTGTTGTTGTTCTATTTTTTTATCCAATTCTTATTATTGTACCATCAATCATGTGAAGTCAATATCTAACGCCCACCTACAAAATATGCACCAATTAATATTTGAGATGGGAATAACAAAGTAGAACTCTGGAAATGAACACGAAATGTCAATACATGCTTCAATTAATACATGTCCATGTCAATGCATTAATACGCATATTTTAAGTCCATTACATCTATCTATTAAATAATTAATTACATTTCTTCAAATAATAATAATAATAATAATATTAATTAATTGCATAAAACGTTTATCTCTTTAAAGTTAAACGTTAGAATAGACATTTTGAAAGTTGAATAACCGCACTAAAATAAAATGTTGAAAGTTTACTGGCGAAAATAAAATATAAATTTAAAACTAAAATAATGTTTGATGGAATGAGTGGAGAAGAGAATAGGTAATGTCAACTTGTTTGTCTTTTTAAGATAAATTTTGTCCAACTATGGTGTCTAATGATTTTAAGATTGATTCTCTCTCAAAATTCAATAATATAATAATGTGTCTTTCTTTGGAGTGGCAACACTCCTAACTTAAAAAAGAGTATAAACCAAATTAATGCTAGTCCTTATCTCTTGATTGACTCTCTTTTATTGAGAGGAAAAATAATGATTAAAAAGAGTTTAATTAAAACTAAGTAAGGTGTTGAAGATAAAAAAAAAAAGAAAGAAAAAAGAGAAAAAAAAAGCTTATAGAAAAGATAATTCTTGGAAGTATTGTGTAATTGTTACATCATTTGAAGTAAACTAAACTACTTTAACACTTTTTTCATTCAAATAAAATGAAGGCCAAAAAAAAGTGAAATGTTTCAATTATTAAGCATTGTGTCATTATTTTAAAATTATATTTACAATCATATCTTAAATTAATTTAAAATTTGTCAAATCAAATTATGTCATGTGTTTTTTTCATGGCCGTCCGAAGAACCATTTTATTCTTTTTTTATATATCCGTGAGTGTCTGATTAACTTATGCGCACCTTAACTAATTTTATTTGACAGCTGTCTGACCCAACAACATTTGGTGGTGGGAAACATATAATAATTAATTGTTAAGGTAGGTGGCCAATCATAAGATTTAAACTCATTCTCTCTCAATTCTCACTATTGATCTCTTTGGACCTGTGAGTCACATATGATGGTTGAGCCAAAGACCTTCATCAAGCTACATAGTCAAAGAACTTCAACAAGTAAAAAAATTTCATTAAGCTACAAGCTTAAAAACTTCATCAACAAGCCGAAGTCTTGGACAAACTTAAAGCCAAAGACCTCAACATCCTTCAACAAGCTAGAAGTCAAATGCGACAACCTCCTTCATTCAAGAACCAACTCTACATCCAAGAGAAAACACCATATCATTAAATATTAAAGATCAAAATACATAAATACAAATACAAATTCATTTATTTCAAATTTCTCTTCTCGAAAATTCCTCGCTATCGGGTTGATAATCATACATTTTGAAATCAAGAAATTTAATAAAATGAAATGAGACATATTATATGAATATTTAAATAAAAACACATGGAATTTTTAAAAAAACAAAAAAGAAATTAAAATGAGTACGGCATAAATTAGATTTCTTTTTTTCCTTTTAAGTACATTTAGACAATTTCTTAAAGTGTATGCTTAAGTAAGTCACTGATTTGTACTACCTATTTTTATTTTATTTATTGATCGTTTCTGGGGAATATTCTAATTTAGTTTTGAGAACATATTAGTAGCAAATTTATGATTTAATTTAAAAAATTAAGGTTTTAAAGTTAAAATCCTCGAGAGTTAAAAACAAAAAATTGCTCTAGGACCAATTATATACATGGCATTTCATGAGTCAATATTTTACTGGTGTTAGCCTCGATAGCAAAAAATCTTTTATGTATTTTAAAATATGTCATTTGTTTTTAAAATTTTTAAATATAACAAAAAATTTCACTTATATCAATAGTATATCAGATACTCATATTAGTAGTATATCAAATATATATTGTATATATACTCATATCAGATGCATATCACATACATATTACAAGTATATCAGACACTTATATCAGTAGTATATCAGATGCATATATCAGTAGTAATATATATTATAGATATATACAATTTGAGTAATTTACATTTTAAAATTGAACCATCGTTTTTTTAAGTGCTATATTTGAAAAAAAATAAATATGGTTACTATTTTACTAATTTTATTAAAGTTTTTTGTCCTATTTACAATTGTCCCAAATAGAAATACGTGATTAAAATTAATTTAGCTAATTAGAAATAGAAATTAATATATATTTCTTTCTATGGTATAATTTTACAAATATGGAGAGGTGAATCAAAACTTTCGTAAGATTAATATTGTTTGGGGAAGAGAATACCCTGGACACGTGGAGGACCCCTATTGGTGCTCCAAGATGACTCATGAGTCATGCCCAGCTCGGACGACCGAGATCACCACTACTAGCGTTGATAGATGCTAAGTATGAGGGCCGAGGTGAACCTGGCCGAGGTCCGACCTACCGGGAAGCTCGGTGGGGGCCGATGCGAATTACTATCAGTGGCGTGATTATCGGGCATAATCGTCGGTCCCGAGATTACCGGGCGTAACCGACGATCCCGTGATTACCGAGTGTAACCGTTGCGAGATTAGCGGGACTACCACCCATAAGTAGAGGACTTCACTCCACGATCAGGTACGATGATTTCTGGCCTCGAACTAAACTGGGAATCCGACCTATACTGACTT
>NW_019104887.1:92902-113229 GCF_001995035.1 Momordica charantia | reverse complement strand
TTTAATGCAACTCCAATTTGTTGTCAACTTGGACATAGGATTCTCCAACAACTTCCTTTAACTCTTTGAAGACTAAGACACTTTGGTTCATATCAGAATGGTATCAACATCTCAAATCCAAGAAAAGAAGGAAAGATGAGGATCAAATAGAAACTTGGGAAAAACTCAAAGAAGCCATGAGAATGAGGTATGCTCCCAAACATTATAAAAATGATTTGAAAACTAAACTGCAAGCTTTGAGGCAGRGAACAAAAAGTGTTGATGAGTATTATCAAGAGATRGTGATTTTAATGGAAAARGCACACATTCGAGAAGAAGAGGAAGAMACCATGTCTAGATTCCTTGGAGGTTTGAATCTGGAAATTGTTCATCATATTGATAGAAATCCACCACCTTACTTGGAAGATATGTATCACCATGCTATCAAAATTGAAGATCAATTGAGGAAAGAAGAGGAGCATTCCAAATGGARTGAATTCATGCAACCAAAAGGGAAGTTTGGTGCTGTCAAAAGAGTGAAGRCCGAKAGCTCCAATGCCAAAAACAATGAAGTTCCAAWGGAGGTAAGGGAGAAGACTAATTCTCTTAMATGTTGGAAGTGCAAARGGTTTGGACACATGAGCAAAGAATGTGTCAATAAAGAAGTCATGGTGATAAGAAATGGTGTYGTTGATTCAAATGATGCTTGTGAGAAATATGATGCAAAATTTGARGAAGATTCTAAAGCACATGTTGATGAATTTATTGAACAAGATCGCAAAGATTCTGATTTTGATAAAAGTGAGTTCAAAGAAAAGAGAGAAAGAGAAGAGTTAAGAGAAAGAAATTCAAAGGAGAAAGAAGAGGAAAATAACAAGATCCAATCCATTTGTCAATATAAGTCGAATCTTATAGCATTGTTGCATAAGGACCCTTACTATCAAGCTCACATATTTTATCCTAGTCTTTCTACTTTTGCGTGATCGAATACAAGAAACAAAGGAAGCTATAAAGGAGCCAAGAAGAGTTATCGTATCATCTTCTCATGATCTTGAGATTGTCTTACAAGGTAAGTATAAAATACATCTTGATTTTAAATATACTAACTTGCTTCCTTATTGTGTAGGTAACCATGGACATAAGAAACCTAAGGTGAAAGGCATTGTGGAAAAGTACTTGTCCAAGAATTTGTATAAAGAATTCCATGGTCGAGAAAGCAGAATGTTATGTTCGAGAATGCAAATGCAAAGTACCAAGTGGAGGAAAAATAAATCCAAGCACAATTTCAACAAACCAAGTGATTGGGTTTGGAAGCACTTTTGGAAGGAACGAAGAATTTGTCCAAGTCCAAACATAAGAAGACTAAGAAGGATGATATYACATGAAGACTTCAAGATTGCACTTCAAGGAAGTCAAAAAGTGGTGTTAACTCAAAGAAGGCAAACAAGAAAGGGCCATAGAAATTTTCAAGAAGAAAGAAGTGACATGTCCAAGGAAGAAAATCATAAATCTTCAAGCTCCAATATACAACTCACAAGGTAAGGAACAAGTTGTTAAGGCTTATCATTGGACTAACTTCATTCGTTTTGATGTAGGAAATGAAAACCTTGATTTGAGGACAAATCTTTTTAAAGAAAGGGGGGATGATACGAATCCATTTGTGACCAATTACATCTATCAAAGGAGCAATTATTACAAGAAAGACAAAGATGATTCAAGAGGCTTTCACGCTGCACCTTCAAAAGCTTGTTAATGCACAAGAACCAACAAAGAGTTTTGAGCCCGAATTTATTCATAATGTTACTTCAATGAGTCAAGAAGAGAATGGAGCAAAGATGGCACGGGAAAAGTTGTCTATTTTGAGAGATGGCACGGAGGACAAAAAAAGTGTGCAGATTCGTGAACAGGTGCCTTTGCAGATTACACCTCTTTGGAGTTTGTGAAGTCAAAAGTTGTCAAACCATATCCAAATATGAAGCGCCTCCTACAGCACATAGATAAGACCATTTGAAGCGTGACTATGTTTTCTGATTCGTATTTAAGTGTCTAGAATGATGTGTAATCAAGTTTTAATTTGCATGTCTTATTTTCTTCAATTTGCATTAAGTAGTATTTGCACAACTCAGATCTAGCATGATTTGGAAGTGAAAATGTAAAGAACAAAGAATAACACATGCTCTCGGGCATAGCAGTTTTCCAGAATATAATGTCAATTTTCGAACTTTTCACCCAGAAGAAAATTGAATCAGAAGATATGAAAGAAGACAAAGTTGTAGATAAGACAGAGATCTACAAACACATAGAAGGCAACAAGACGAAACAAATAATTGAAATGACACTTTTTTTGTATTTTAGATACGTGGACAGATTGTAACGAGATGAACAATAAGAACAAAAATTTCAAAACAAAGAACAAGAAGAGCTATACGAAAACAGAAACATATATCTGATCTAGAGCCTAGTGCTCTGATACCAAATGATAAGAAAACAATAGCCAATTGGATCTAAGAACCCTTATGGTTATGCAAACCCCTAGATCACAAATGCTAAAACCTCCAAATCGAGATGATGTCAACCCAAGGAAGAAGTTAGAACGAATATACCTTGATGATCAAGATCAATAGTAGAGAAAACTTGTTTCAAAACTCAAGATTCGAATCACTCCACAAAATTGCTTGATCATGGCTACTTGAATGATTGATTCTAGCATGCAAATCTAACACCCAAGAATTGCAAAGAAAAACAAGCTCTAGGCTTTTGAAGCAAAATAGCAACTTTCATTCAATCATCAAAATCTGTATTTCAAAGGAAACAAGTTAGGCTATTTATAGCCTCCAAAACAACCCTAAAAGTAACCTAAAGGCATTTGAAAGGTTGTAACTCCCAATTACATGATGGCCATAACATCCACTAGCTAAAATGTAACTTAAACACATAAATGAAATGTTTAAAACTGAAAATATAATAAAAATAGGTTTAAATCCGAGAATTGAAGTCTTGGTCACCCTTCAAAGTCTTTGTAACCTCCCAATTGTAAATGAAGCTTCACTTGAAGTAGTTTTAAGTGTAGTTCCATTAATTGATATATGACTTGCAATAAATGAAGCTTGAGATGTACTTAAGTTCATTGAATGCAACTTGAGTTCAACTTTGATTTCCATGAATGCATCTTTAGTTCACTTTGACTTCCATGAATGCATCTTGAGTTCAACTTTGACTTCCATGAATGCAACTTGAGTTGGCCATAAATGAAACTAGAGTGCATTTAATGCAACTCCGATTTGTTGTCAACTTGGACATAGGATTCTCCAACATCTTCCTTTAAATCCTTGAGCACTAAGATACTTTGGTTCATATCAGTTCCTATGTTGAACGACCCTTTGGCCTATTTAAGGGCTTGTAATCACCTTGTTTTGAGAGATTAAAACATATTGAAATTCAAGAACTTCTGTTCCTTAACAATTTTGGTGTTGCTTCTTTCAAATCTTGCTTTAGGTTTGATGTTAAATCGATTCATTGGATTAGTCTTGATCAAGCTAATTCTGGAGTGAGTCGTCTTAGGATCTAGGAGTGACCGTCGTAGATTCTAAGTCCGATCTAAGAGTGATTCATCTTCTAACCTTACTCTTGATTGGAATCATTTGGTAAGTTAGTCGTTTTTGTGAATGTTTGCAAGGATCCTAGAAGGACCTCTAGCTTTGTAAACCCGAACAACCTTGGCGCTTATCAAAAAGTAGGTGAGAGAGGCCCACGAGGAGCTGAACGTTCAGCTCCTCATGTTCACTATTTGATCTATTTTCCATTGTAGTTCTTCTTGTTTTACTTTTTTTTCCTATGACTATGCGTAGCTAAACCCATTTGTAAGGGGGAAATGTTGTGAACTATTCTCTTGGGTTGTATACTGTGCTTTCAACGTTAATGATGAATGAGTATTGAGCTGAAGTTATGTTTAAATTTATTTTCAGCATGCTTGATCACCATTGTTGAAATACCTCCTTGTTAACTCTTGGAAAAGTGTAATAGGGAGTGATAAACTTCAATTCGTGCTAGATTCTGCTTGTGTTAGAGAATGGGTACTTAGGAATAGGGCTCACCTAGCATGGCTATAATCTGCTTCTAAATACTGTATAAGTTTGTCTAAAAACCCTAATAGCAAAAAATTTGGGTTGCCTGGAAAGGATCCATGTTTGTTTGGCAAGTACTCACATTGTCAATGTTATATCATTGTTTGAGCAGCCCATAAAAAGTCACATTCAATTTTCACCCATACCTTGTCAAAAAGAAGTTCGTTAGCCATTTCAATTGCTTATTGTTTTTTTAAAATTCGATTTAAATCCAATTTAGGTGCAGGTTTACAATATTCACTGTGCATTGGAGTTCTTATTTTCTATATTGCTTGTGTTGTCTTTGTTACATTCATGTTTTAGCTTGCTTGAGCCTTTATTAAAGTGTTTAGTTAGCATTCCTTGTGGATTCGAACTTTTTATTTCTTGCTACAATGAGCGTGTATACTTGCACATAAGGGACACATTATCGTTCAACAACGTCACTTCAGAATTTGGGGATGTTTAGCACATATGTTAGTTACAAACCTGAAGAACCTTAAATCTCGTTTAAAAGTGTTCCTATTCGTAGGTTACCCAAAATAAACAAGAGGTGGACTCTTCTTTGATCCACAATAAATATAGTATTTATATTGGCAAATGCTACATTATTGGAAGAAGACCACACAATATATCTGACACGACCCGTCCTAAAACACCTACTAGTCTTAGAATGAGTTGCGCCGACCACGGACCCCGACTAACTACGAAGTCAATGGTCAACTTCTTCTTATCTTTAACCTGAACTTTGATTGACAACCCCAAATGGATGTGTCTCCGGATATGGCCCTAATCGTATCGGCATTTCCCTGCGTCTCCTACGACTTAGTTACGCCAACTTCTCAACATGCTCTAAAACACATTCTAAAACATATAAAACATTATTCTTCCAAACATAAAACAGATAGATAAAACTGAACACCACACATTTATCCATATTCTATTACGGTCTACTGGCGTAGAGTAATCTCAATACACACAGCAGAATAATTCTATTTATTGTCTACTAGCATAGAGTAATCTCAATACGCATAGCAGAGTAATTCTCTCAACACCTGGAGTCAAATGGTCCCAAAGACCTTCTATTTCTGGGTATACTATAGAAATGCATTTATTTAGCATACGGGTAATCACCTGGATATATAACATGGTGGTTTGAAAACTATTCTCAATCTCATAAACTGTTCTAAAATTATTCTTTCTTCTTTCTAAGAACCTTTCGAATTTTCTCAAATCATTTATGAAATATTTCTTTCTAAACAAAAATTCTAAAATCATTTTCTGAAGTCTCTTTCTAAATAACACTTCATAACTTTTCTCAAACATTTATCTAAATCATAAAGCATTTCTCAATTCTAATAAACATTTCTAAAATAATTGTTCCTAACACATTTTCTTACCTTCTTAGCAAAAATGCTAAAACCTACATGATATATACTTTCTTGAAATTCTACCATAATATATATATAATTTCTCATAAATTCTATAATAGATATCCAAAAGCGTTTAATAAAATAACCACTCATAAATTCTTCAAACTCGGTCGTACGCTGCTCCAATTTCTGTCTTACCTGAAATATCGATTCAATACCAAATTATTTCACTTAATTCGAGCATAAACTAATTCTAAATTAATCACAATAACTTCAAAATAAATCAATTATCCAAATTCCCCATTCTCTCTCTTCATTTAAAATCATCACTTATTGTCTCAGTTCTCTCTTACATGTGGGTCCCACCAAACCCATTCAATTCTCTTTCTCCCACTCCATCTCACGCAAATACACCATTTCATTTCTTTTTTTTGTTTACCTCCATTTATCATTTACTTTTATCCTTGATTTCTCTCTCTTTCTTCAACATCAACCACCCACAACTCCACTCCCTCTCTTCCTTTCTTCTACAGATTTCAAACACACCATTAGTCTTTATTTCTTCTTCCTTTCTTCTGCCTTTCTTTACCCCATGAAACTCTTCTTTACCAAAACCCATTACAGTTCCATTTTACAGCCATTAATCCATAATTCATAAACCCCAAGAAATCCAACAATGAAATCTTAACTTCTATATAATTGCTTTCCCCTCTTGAGTCGAACCAACAACATCAATTCTACATTTCTTTTTCTTCTTTTTCTTTCTTCTAATTCTATCCTGACAAATCCTAACTGATTCTTCTTTCACTAAATCACAAATTTTGCCACACATAAGTGATCTTAAAGCATCCATAGATTAACGAGGAAACCATGACCTCTATTTTAAATCGAAACCCATTCACCTAAATATTCCATAGGAGCAAGCTTAATTACCAAATTTGTCTTCTAATTTCAGTTGTTGAGTTCTCCAATTCCAGCTTCAAAACCAACGTTCTCAGCTACCAATTATCAGCAAACTTGAGCATCTTCTTCCCCTCCTCTGTTTTCTTCTCACTTCCCCCTCTTTTTTTCATTCTTCTCCATCGTTTCCTCTATCTGCTCTTTACCTTCCTTTTTCCTTTTTTTCTTTTCTTTCATTTTCTTTTCTTATCTTTTTTTTAAACACCTGTTGCTTCAGAGCATTACATTGCTGATATGTTTACAACGGTTCTTATGGCTAAAGTGTTCGAGGGCCATCTACAAAGTCTAGGCCTACGAGATATGTACAATATAGTATAAGGCAAGTGGGAGACTTGTAAAAGGTATAGTGTATGCCCTAGTTTATTGTATTTATACTTTATTGTACAACCCACTATTGCTTTTCGCTTTTGTACACCCCACTATAGTTTAGTTCAACTGGGACTTTGTTGGGTTTTATGCCCTAAACTCGTGGTTTTTAAACATAAAACAAATATTCATTCAGTAAAGTTGTTATTGATATTTCTCTTAGAATTGCATTAAACTAAAATCCAATAAACTAACATCTGAGGTTATGTTATGAAACTAGAACAGTATATAATAGATATACGGCGTAGATATTTGATATATACTGTATATATACAGTATATATTCATTATGCAGGTGGACAATGTTCCGGTAGTAACTGAAAGGGTCTATATTATATGGATAAAGTTTGGTACCTTATCTTGGTATCACTATGGATATAGTCCACTTTGTAATAGTTACAAAGGACTTGATCCAGGTCGTTCATATGGAGACATACGAGTGGGGGTATCGTATACAATGAGTTTGTATAAGACCAGACCGCGGAATAATTATTCTTTAGCCTAATAGATTAATATTTCAATAGGATAACCATGTAACTCAATCTCAATCATGAGTGACTTATGTACTCCTGCATATTAGGGCTCGTCCTTTGCTTTGTCTGGGTGAGAGTGGCACGAGTCGCCGACTCAGTATTCCTACCATTGTGGGGACGAGACCGAGTGAGGGACTGGGAACATAACTGCACAGGATGTAATTCACTACTTCCCGATTTAGAGTAAGTAGATGAGTGTTCTCTTAAGTGCTGTCTCTGAGACTTGAACAAGGGGCCCCACCCAATCACTGGCCCGACAGGGACTTCCAATTATTGGTTGGCCCATAACTGGGTTGTTCATTAGAGGATCAACGGTACTTAAGGTCCAAGATGTAATACAGAGGTAAAATGGTAATTTGACCTAGCTATGGTTATAAACACTTGTGAATGATTGACTTACCGTTAATTTTCAAAATCCATGGACGCATAATATTCTACAGCGAGAAGAGTGCACTGTGGGTCTGTAGTGGAGTGACTGACAATCATCGAATGTTGATTAATATGGTTAATGAGTCTAATCAATTAATCTCATATCGTTGAAGCTTCAGATCTGTAGGTCCATTAGGTCTCCTTGCTAGTTCGTCAAGGATAGTTAAGAACATTCAGCCTAGAAAATAATTTGAACTGTTCAAATTTGTTAAAAGGGAATTAAGGCTACTTCTATGAGATGCAATTAGTATAGTGTCTGTTGATACATTATAATACAAAATTATGATAGAGATGGATATTAGAATATGGTTGATTAATTTAAATTTAATTAAATTAAATTAATGTGATATATTAATTTGGTTAAATTAAATGAGATTTAATTTAATTTAATTAATAATTCTTTTTTGTAATGAATTAAAATAGATTTAATTAATTATTATTCAAATTAAAACTGTTTTAATTAAAATAAAAGGAAAAGAAAGAACGAAAGAGGGAAAGAAGTGGGAAGAAAGCCTCCCACTTCCCACCATTAATTGTGGGAAATGAGAAAGTGATAAGTGGGGAAGTTGACTTCCCCAGTTACTCTTCATCATAAAAAGGAAGGTTCTCTCGTTCCTTTTGGTCCCTTGGTCGTCAGTTAATTGAGTTTATGAAACTCCAACGAGACAATCTCTTTCTCGATCTCTCGATTTCCCTTTCAATTATAAGACGGTTCCCACAAATTGAGTTCTTAACATCCAGAGGATAGCGAGGAAGACTTTTTGGTGGTGTTGGTGTCTAATTTGAACAGGTGTCTTCAAATGTATGTTTCACTAACTTCCTTTTATTTGTGCTTATGTATTTTCTTCATTGTAATTCTAAAACAAGATCGAAACACACGCGTTCACGCGCTTCCACTGCGATATCTGATCCCTTCAACTATGACTTCCACAAATTCCTTCATGTACTTCATAGATCCATACTCTGCTTCATTGGGGCTTAAGCATTTCGACAATGGCAAGTAATACCCCTACTTATACAACACCCCATCTAGGAGCAAGTAATGTGCAGCCTGTCTTCTTAATTTATGTATTTCATTTTTGTCTTCTGGTTGTACACCTTGGAGGAATTTTACCATTGGATCTTTCCAAAAGCTAGCAGACACCGTGACTTCAGAATCTTCTTCTTCATTTATTAACGGTGCGCCTAGCATTTCGACCAGGATAGTACGAGCTAAGTTAGTTTCATAAGCATAAGCCAACCTTGCTAATGCGTTAGTGTTCGAATTTTCTGAACGAGGTATTTGCCTTATCACAAAGTCTCTAAATTTTGCTAAATTTTCTCGTGCCTTTTGGAAATATCTAACCATTTTTTTGTCTTTTGCTTGAAATCCTTTGGTGATCTGGTTAACTATGATTGGGGAATCACTAACGACTATCAAATAGGCTGCACCCATACCTTGAGACATCCGATGTCAAAAAATAAAGCTTCCTACTCTACATCATTGTTACATGCCCTGAAATTACATCTCAACGTGTATTCGAAGAATGCTCCTTCTGGAGATTGTAAAAGGATTCCGACTCCAGACCTTTTTCTTTAGATGACCCATCGATGTACAGAGTTAACTGTTTCTTAGAATCGACTGTCATTTGATTTGTTTGTCAATTCAGCCACAAAGACGGTGAAGGCTTGACCTTTCAAGGATACTCGAGGCTCGAAACTGATGTGATACTCATTCAACTCTAACGCCTATTTCATTAACCTACCCAAAGTTCTAGTTTCTGGAAGACTTGCCGTAATGGAAAATTCGTTAAGACGACAATCCTATGGGCGTGAAAATACGGCCGCAGCCACCGAGCAGAAGTGATCAAAGCCAATGCTAATTTTTCAATGCTTGGATATCTGGTTTCTGTATTAGTCATCGACTTTCTAGTGTAGTACACCGGTTTTTGTCGATTCCATTATCTCGGATAAAGACCAAACTGATCGTCACGTCCGAGAGAGCAAGGTACAAATACAAGCAATCGCTTAGTTCAGGTTTAGAGAGTAATGGCACGGTACCCTGGTACTCTTTCAACTTGTTGAATGCTTGCCCACAGTGTTCTGTTCACTCAATTTCCCTTTCATTCTAACAATTTTAAAGAATGGCAGGCATTTGTCTATAGACTTGGAGACAAATCGATTCAATGCAGGTATCTGGCCATTTAAGCATTGAAGTTGCTTCAATATTTTTGGAGAATCCATCAATAGAACGACTTTGATTTTATATGGATTGGCCTTAATTCCTCGACGATTAGCCATAAAGCCTATAATTTTTCCTGAAGACACTCCAAATACACACTTGGTCGGATTAAGGTTCATTTTCCAATGTTGCAATTCATTTAAAGCCTCTATTAGGTCAGCCACATGTCGTTCGGAAGTCACACTTTTTACAAGCATGTCATCTACATAGACATCCATATTCTATCCAATCTATTTGTTAAATATCATATTCACTAGCTGTTGATATGTCGCACTAGCATATTTTAGACCAAAAGGCATAAATTTGTAGCAAGAAAGCCCCTGATCAATCATGAATGGTGTGTACCATTCCTAGTCAAGCACATGCATTTTTTATTTGATTATATCTCGAAAATGCATCCATGAAAGTTAATAGTTCGTGTCTTGCTGTAACGTCTACGAGTTGGTCAATTATGGGCAGAGGGAAACTATTTTTAGGGCAAGCTATCTTAAGGTTTGTGAAGTCTACGCACATTCTCCATTTTCCATTTGCCTACTTCACCATTACTACGTTAGAGAGAGCCACGCAAGATAGTAAACTTCTTTGATGAAAGTAGCCTTAATCAAATATAGCACTTCGTGCAGCGTCCACAGGTCGGCGCTTTTGCTTGACCAGTTTATAACCTGGGTCTATGTTAAGGCTATGGACTATTACATTTGGGTCTATTTCTGACATGTCCACATGGGACCATACAAATACATCTGAATTGGTTTGCAGAAAATTAACAAGTTCACTCCTCAAATAAGCTTGCATTCCGATCCCGTTGCTGAGATTCATTTCAGTACATCCCAACTGGATCTACTCGAGTTCTTCATTTGACGTCCCCCAACTTGCGGGCTCTTTGGCTAATTCATTATGTAGTCTTTCATTAACCAATGGGTATAGGACTGGGGATCCTCCGAGAACTACATAGCAAGTTCCCGTGCCTTTTAGTGTCATAGCATGACACTCCCTTGAAGCTTGCTGCTCCCCTTTTATTATACCCACTCCATGAGCTGTTTGGTATTTCATCATTTGATGGTAGATTGAAGGGATGACTTGCAAGTCGTGAATATATGGCCTTTCGAGGATGACGTTGTACACCAATGTGCAATCCACTACGACGAATTCGGTAATCTTCTGAACTTCATCTTTCCTATCACCAATGATCATGGGGTGATTAGAACAACCTTGCACAGCGATAAATTCTCCAGAAAAGCCTACCAAATGAGTTGGACACCGTTCCAGTTGTGACCTTTCACAACCTAAGGCCATATATGTTGACAGGAAAACTATATTGGTTGATGCTCCTTCGTCGATGAGGACTATTTTGACGCACACATTGTCAATCATAAGGGAAATGATCAAGGCATCATTATGTGGCAAATGTATTCCTTCCAAATCGTAAGGAAAAAAGGTTATTTCCATGGCTGGTCGGACATAGGAGGTATTAATTTCATGTTGCGCCTCGCGGATTAAGGCTTCCCGCTTGTTGTCAAAATGACTTTTAAAGGGACCACAAAGCATGGTGTTTATCACCATCGGTATCTTTCCTTCAGTCTCTCTCTTTTTTGGTGAAGGTGATTGATCTTTATCTTCCCTGTCTGAACGATCATATTTTCCTTTTCCTTCAGATGGCATGCCTCCTTTTTACCTACATACTTCTTCAAACGGCCTCGCGGTATTATATTCTCAATATGATATCTTAGGTTAGAACACTATGAAGTGTCATAACCATGATCTCGGTGAAATCTACTATATTTGTTTCTGTTTCTCTTATCCAGACTCGACTTCAATTTTCCTGGCTTATCTAACATAGTATGCAAGTTACTACTAACGCTATTCGCCAAAATTTTGGGGAGTGGTACGTTGAGAGGTGTATAATGGTTGACCTCCCGCAATTGTTGATCATGGACTCGTACAGTCCGTTCTTGTCGCTGACGATTATCCTTGCTCCACTGCTTTTGCTCTTGATCCCTGCTCAAATAGTTCTTATTTGATCGTGAACTCTAGACCCGAGCTTGGACATGCTTTGAGGTGATGGTTTGATGCCACAGTTGCTTGGCGTTAAGTACATCTTCTACGTGCATGTACTTTCAAGTGCGTTGAATTGCTTCACTATAGGTTCATGCCGGTTGTAAGGCATAAGACTAGATTAAGACGAGATTGTTTATGGTAGCATAAACGTCATTCTCGCCAACCGTCTAAACAATCCGACACCTTTATTTTTTCCGCCATAAACCTCCCAAGGAACTCGTGCAACAACTCGCCATCTCCTTGATGAATGGTACACAATGTGTGTCTGGTTTTTTCCTATTTTGTTGGGCAAAAAATTAGTTAATGAATAACTTCCTTAACTGCCTCTAGGAGCCGATGGAGTGCGGCTTCAACTGTCAATACCACGATTGAGCTTGACCTTTTAAAGTCACAGAAAAAGCTCGACACTTCTTTTCATCCCCGCGACATTTAGCTCCATTAATGCTTTGTATAATTAAATATGATCAACTGGATCTACTGATCCATAATATGGTTTCACGTCGGGCCTTTTCATCTTTGGCAGGAGCGAATATGCCATTATTGGAGTTGTGAAGGGCAGATATTCCCTTTGTCCAAGCTCCACCTAGGTCGCATCATCTATCTTGCAACTTTGTCGTAGAGCCTCAAAATCGCTCCGAAGCTTACTGATCACTTCCTTCATCGAATCGTGGATTTCTGGTATTTCTACCGTCACATGATATGTAGATGTAGTCACGAACATTGCTGTTCGGCCCTATGGATGGGCATTTGATTGTACCCCTCCTTCAATCGGAGTAGACCTCAGATTATGCATTAATGGGGTTTGTTGTTCTGCTCGTTGGGCCTTATTACGCCCACTCATTGTATGTCGCATATGTGGTACCTCTGAGGTAATATGTACTTGGAGTCCTTCCTGTGTATTGATGGTGGTTGTTCACCAAGGTCCGAGGTTCAATCATTCATGAACTGATACACATGGTCAACATCACTCGTATTATATTCTTCCGACCATGCAGGAGCCGCACCCCAAGCTGGGTCTTTGGATAGATGAGTATGTAGTGTCCTCGCCAACACTCCTATCATGGACCCTGACAGACGACCCCGAGGATAGCACGGATTTGCCGTTGGTGGTCCCATTGAGTTAGGAGAAGAAGTTATAGTGGAGGTCTTCAAAGGTATAAAGTTAATCACTTCCTCTTTACCTTTTTCATCATATTTTCCAGCATGGTTATTTTAGTTAAATTGCTTCATTAAGTGTATTATGATCCCTAGCTTCTGTTGTGCATGTCTAAAGTTCCATCATTAAATACATTAATTGAGATGGAATACTTAAAATAGTTAAAATAGGGCGATAACTTGTAAAAAAAAGTTGTTTACTCACTCGGTGAGATCTTGTCTAAGGTTAAGGGTACTTAAGTTGACAGTTTACGGAACACCTCCTACCTAGAGATCAAACCGGCATCTAAGTTAATAACCCTAGTTTTATGAGCACGTGTGAGAGATGTGAGGTAATAAAATTGGTTTATCACCTAGACATCGTAGGTTAATCCCAGTATAAGAGTTATACTGGGGAAAATCACATAGACTTAGGTTGTATATAATTAGCCGGTATATAGCCTAGTAATTACCCAATTTTTATAATAGAACACTTTAGTGGGAGATTAATAGTGTATGAGATACATTATTTCTTGCTTTCACGTCCCTAAGAGTTCACACCGTGAGATTCATGCTCGGCTTCGAGTTGCTATTTGGGCAACCTCCATTTGGAAAGTATTTTCATGGGTCAATAACAAGGTGAATTGGGGAAGTAGTTCATAGTAAGTGGGTGAAGGGTGTATGTCAACACGTCCTACGGTCTCTTCCATTAGGTCACACCGTGAGATTCTTATGTTGCACCTGCTTTGCTTTTATAACTGCCTATCCCTTCGGAGGGTTGTAACATAGGATTCGGAATACCCTGAACTCCATAAATGGATAGGGTTACTTAGGTCGGTTTTCAGCAATTGTCTCTCCTTCGAGGGCTTGTTTGATTCCGATCTCTATAATTCCAAAATGGCGGGTCTACACTTACAAGACTTGCTAAGTGTTAGTAAGTTCTTGACCAAATTAACGATAACTAAGTACTATAGGAATAAGAGTTCTTTCAGAGTTAGTATTTAGTCAAGAATGTATTGATTAAGTGAAGGAGTAGTCCACTGCCCTACGGTGGGGGCTATTCTGACTCATTGAAGTATCGTTGCAAAAGTAATAATGAATGGGCACATTATTTCTTGCTAAATAAAATTGGTTGAAATAATTAAGAGTTATACAATTCACTAATATTTCTGTTCACTTTTCAGCAATGTCTACTTCAATTATACAACTGCTAGCTTCCGATAAACTTAACGGAGACAATTACGGAATATGGAAATTGAATTTAAACACAATACTAGTTATTGACGATCTAAGGTTCGTTTTAACGGAGGAGTGTTCTCCAGTCCCTGCCCCTAATGCAAATCGAACAGTTCGGGATGTATTTGATAGATGGGTTAAAGATAATGAAAAAGCTCGTGTTTACATTTTAGCCAGTATATCGGATGCATTGTCTAAAATGCACAAGAGATTAGCTATTGCAAGAGAGATCATGGACTCTCTACAAGCCCTGTTTGGACAACCATAAACATTTATCATGCATGATGCGATTAAGTATGTTTACAACTGCAGAATAAAGGAAGGATCTTCCGTAAGGGAGCATGTTTTGAACATGATGGTTCACTTCAATGTTGCAGAACTGAACGGCACAATCATGAACGAAATAAGTCAGGTTGGATTCATCATGCAATCTCTTCCGAATAGTTATTTTCAATTCAAAACGAATGCTATGATGAATAAGATTGAATACAACCTCACAACCCTTCTTAATGAACTCCAAATTTACGAATTTTTGTTGAAAAACAAAGGTTATGAGGCTGAGGAAAATGTTGCTACTACCTCAAAGAGGAAATTCCACAAAGGATCTTCCTCTGGGAGTAAATCTGGACCTTCTTATCAGAAGAAAGGAATTCGGAAGAAGAAGAAGGACAATGGGAAGGGGAAGGCTCCAACTGCGGCAAAAGGCAAGGAAAAGATTGCAAAAGGAAAATGTTTCCATTGCAATAAAAATGGGCATTGGAAAAGAAATTGCCCCAAATACCTCACCGAGAAAAGAGCTGAAAAGGAAAAGCAAGGTAAATTCGATTTACTAGTCATTGAAATATGTATAGTGGAGAATGATGATTCTACCTGGATACTAGATTCAGGAGCCACTAATCATGTTTGTTCTTCTTTTGAGGAAACTAGTTCATGGAGACAACTTGAAGAAGATGAGGTCACTCTCGAGGTTGGATCAGGGGAGCTCATCTCAGCAAAAGCAGTGGGAGGAATTAAGTTGATTTTTGGAAATAGATATCTGTATTTAGAAAATGTTCTTTATGTACCTTCCTATAAAATAAACTTGATATCTATTTCATGATTGCTAGAATATTTGTACATCATAAATTTCAATTTTAATGAAGCGTTCATTTTGAAAAGAGGCGTACAAATATGTTCTGCATACCTAGAAAACAACTTACAAGTTAAAACCAACCAAAGTTGAAGCTGTCTATAATACTGAAATGTTTAAAACAGCTGAAACTCAAATTAAAAGAAAATATGTTTCTCAAAGTACCTATCTTTGGCACTTAAGACTTGGAAACATTAATCTCAATAGGATTGAAAGCTTTGTTAATAGTGGACTTCTAAGCAAGTTAGAAGATGATTCTTTGCCGCCATGTGAGTCATGTCTTGAGGGATAAATGACAAAGAGATCTTTTACTGGAAAGGGTCATCGAACCAAAGAACGCCTAGAACTCGTACATTCAAACCTTTATGGACCAATGAATGTTAGAGCTCGGGGAGGGTATGAACATTTCATCAGCTTTATTGATGATGATTCTAGGTACAGTTACATTTACCTGATACATCACAAGTCTGAAGCCCTTGAAAAGTTCAAGGAGTTTAAGACCAGGCTTGAGAACCAATTAGGTAAAACAATTAAGACACTTCGATCAGATCGAGATGGGGAGTATATGGACTTAAGATTACAATACTATATGATAGAACATGGAATTCAGTCACAACTCTCTGCACCAGGAATGCCTCGTCAGAACGGTGTATCTGAACGAAGAAACAGAACATTGTTAGACATGGTTCGATCCATGACGAGTTTTCCTCAGTTGCCTAACTCAGTTGCTCAGTTGCTTACATTTTGAATATCGTTCCCTTTAAAAGTGTTTCAGAAATACCTAATGAGTTATGGACCAGGCGTAAAGCTAGTTTACGTCATTTTCGAATATGGGGTTGTCCGGCACATGTGTTGGTACAAAATCCTAAGAAATTGGAACGTCGTTCAAATTTGTGTCTTTCTGTGGGATACCCTAAAGGAACGAGAGGTGGTCTATTTTATGATCCTCAGGATGAAAAGGTAGTTGTATCGACAAATGCCACATTCCTAGACGAAAACCACATACGAGATCATAAACCCAGCAGCAAACTGGTATTATAAGAGATTTCAAAAGATGCTACAGATAAATTAACAAAAGTTGTTGATCAGGCTAGTCCATCAACATGAGTTGATAATAGACCAAGCACATATGGTTCATCATATCCTTCTCAAGAGATGAGAGAACCTCAACGTAGTGGCAGAGTTGTGAGACAGCCTGACCACTATATGTGTTTAATTGAAACCGAAGTCACCATACCTGATGATGGCTTAGAGGATCCATTTACCTATAAAAGGGCAATGTACGGTGTTGATCGAGATTAGTGGATCAAAGCAATGGATCTCGAAATGGATTCTATGTACTTCAATTCAGTCTGGGAGCTTGTAGACAAACCAGATGAAGTAAGACCTATCAGTTGCAAATGGATCTATAAGCGTAAAAGAGACCATTCGGGAAAGGTACAGACCTATAAAGCCTGATTAGTAGCAAAGGGTTACACCCAGGTGGAGGGGATAGACTATGAAGAAACCTTTTCACCTGTTGCTATGATTAAATCTATTAGGATACTTTTATCCATTGCCACTTTTTATGATTATGAAATTTGGCAAATGGATGTCAAAACTGCCTTTCTAATTGGTAATCTTGACGAAAGTATCTATATGGTCCAACCAGAGGGGTCCGTAGAACAGGGTCAGGAGCAAAAAGTTTGCAAACTTAAAAAATTCATTTATGGATTAAAACAAGCATCCAGATCCTGGAACATGAGATTTGATGCTGCGGTCAAATCTTACGGTTTTGAACAAAATATTGATGAACCTTGTGTTTACAAAAGGATCATCAACTCCATGGTAGCATTTCTTGTTCATGTAGATGACATCCTACTTATTGAGAATAATGTAGGATATTTAACTGACATAAAAAATTGGCTAGCAACCCAATTTCAAATGAAAGATCTTGGAAAGGCACAATATGTTCTAGGTATCCAAATAGTTCGGAACCGAAAAAACAGAACGCTAGCTATGTCTCAAACATCTTATATAGACAAAGTGTTGTCTAAGTATAAGATGCAGGATTCCAAGAGAGGTCTTCTACCTTTCACATATGGAATACATCTGTCGAAGGAACAATGTCCTAAGACACCTCAAGAAATTGAGGATATGAGACGTGTTCCCTATGCATCAGCAGTCGGGCGTTTGATGTATGTAATGCTATGTACCCGACCAGACATATGCTTTGCAGTAGGGATAATCAGTAGGTATCAGTCCAATCCCGACTATGCACATTTGACTGCCGTTAAGAATATCCTTAAGTATCTTAGGAGAATAAGGAACTATGTGCTCGTGTATGGAAATAAGGATCTGATACTTTGGATACACTGATTCCAATTTTCAGACTGATATAGACTCAATGAGATCTACTTCAGGATCGTTGTTCACTCTTAATGGAGGAGCAGTAGTGTGGAGAAGTATAAAGCAGAGCTGCATTCTCGGCTCCACCATGGAAGCAGAATATTTTGCTGCATATGAAGCAGCCAAGGAAGCAGTATGGCTTAGGAAGTTCATAAATGATCTAGAAGTTGTTCCAAACATACATATGCCCATCACTTTATATTGCGATAACAGTGGGGCAGTGGCGAACTCTAAAGAATCGATAACCCATAAGCGTGGAAAGCATATTGAGCGCAAATACCATCTCATCAGAGAAATTGTGCAGAGAGGAGATGTTAATGTAAGACAAATAGTGTCTGATCACAACATTATTGATCCGTTTATGATGGCCCTCCCGGCTAGTGTTTTTGAGAGTCACCTAAAGAGTTTAGGACTACGATTAGAATAAATAGGGCAAGTGGGAGAAAATGGGTATGAGATGCCTTGGTTTATTGTATTTACATTTCTTGCACTTAACTTAACCATGTTGCAAACCCACTAGGAGTTTTAGTCCAAGTGAGAGTTTGTTGGGTATTTTGTCCTAAAACTCGTAGTTTGTAAAAAGTGAATATTAATGTGGGGTTATTCAGACAAGTGTTGTTAAATGAAAGTGAATTTGTTTCTTAATAATTCTAAATCCAATAAACTACGAACCCTTGGCTACTATAATGAGTACTTGGACTTTATGTGGATACATAAACTGGAACAAGTTCAAGTAAATATCCTAAATAATCTATAGTACATGGATCAAGTTGGGTACTTTTTCTGGAGACACTATCAAATACGACCCGCTTTATGATTCTTACAAATGTTGTAAGGTGTCACAAACGAAGTGATCCTAATTCGTTCATGTAGAAACATGTGAGCGGGGGTGTTCTACACAATGAAATTGTGTAAGACTGACCCTGAAATAATCACTGTTACGTACTAACACCGTTTACGGATAACACTGATTAATTTCGTTTATCGATGACCTAGATAACTTAATCTGAATCCTGAGCTGTCTATGAACTCCTATTTATTCAGCATTCTCCCTTGATCTGCATAGGTGATAGTAAGCTCATCAGCACTACTCAAATATGCCTCCCATTTCAGGGATAAGACTGGGTAGATAGTTGGGGACATAGAATTAGCAAGATGGAATTCACGCCTACCAAATTTAGGGATAGTAAAGAGGTTGTTCCCTTAAGCGCTAATCCTGGGTATTAAACAAGGAGCCTCATCCTCTCACTGGCCCGAGAAGAATTAGATTTAGTGATTTGATCCTAAATCAATTGTTCATTAGAACGATAGTGGTACTGAAGGGGAAAAGATGTAACTTAGGGTAAAATGGTTTTTTTTACCCAACTGAGGTTACGAACAGCCTGTAAAGGATCAACTTACCGATGACAGTTATACCGAATGGACACAAATATATCTAAAGTGAGGGGAGTGCATCTACAGGCTATAGTGGATAGTCCTGTTAGTTAACGAATGTTCATTAACTAAGTTAAAGAGTTTGACCGATTAGTCTCGAATCGTTGGAGCCCATGATCTGTAGGTCCATCAGGTCTCCATGCTAGCTCATAAAGGATAAAATTGATGAACTAGGTGAAGCAAGAGTTTGAAGTGTTCAAATTCGGTTTTTACGGAATATTGTATTTTATATGACATATAATATATAATATAATAATTAATTGAGAATTAATTATATTGGAGAGTATGACTTATTTAAATTAGTTTTAAGTAAGTTTAAAGCTTGAAAAAGAGTTGTAATTTGATTAATGTGATTAATCAGGTTTAGGTATCAAAGACCAATTAATATGAGATATTAATTTAGCTTGGTTTTTGTTTTAAAAGAAAATTAATATTTCAATGTTTGTTTTTATAAAAATTAGTTTTATAAAAGTTTTATTTACAAAATCAAGTTAGTGGAACACTAACTATTGGTTTTTGAAGTGTTTCTTCAAGGCTGATAAGAAAACAATAGCCAATTGGATCTAAGAACCCTTATGGTTATGCAAACCCCTAGATCACAAGTGCTAAAACCCCCAAATCAAGATGATGTCAACCCAAGGAAGAAGTTAGAGCAGATTTACCTTGATGATCAATATCAAGAGTAGAGAAAACTTGTTTCTAAACTCAAGATTCGAACCACTCCACAAGATAGCTTGATCAATGCTACTTGAATGATTCTAGCATGCAATTCTAAAACACAAGAAATGCAAAGGAAAAGCTCATGGCTCAATAAGCTTAAATTTAATTATCTCAAAACTCAAATCTCAAATCTCAAATCTATTTTTCCAAGGGAACAAGCTAGGCTATTTATAGCCTCCAAAACAACCCTTCAAGTAACCTAAAAGAATTGTAAAGGTTGTAACTCCCTACTACATCAATACCATAACCACCACTAACACAAATAAAA
>NW_019104887.1:66615-79732 GCF_001995035.1 Momordica charantia | reverse complement strand
GGAGTGATTCGAATCACGAGTTTAGAAACAAGTTTTCTCTACTCTTGATATTGATCATCAAGGTAATCCGTTCTAAAACTTTTCCTTGGGTTGATTCCATACTTGTTTTCGGGGTTTTTGGGATTGAGTTCTATGGGTCTTGTTCGTTAGCAAGGTTCTTAGATCCAACTCTCAAGGGTTTCTTAACAAGAACGGATTACCTTGATGATCAATATCAAGAGTAGAGAAAACTTGTTTCTAAACTCGTGATTCGAATCACTCCACAAGAGGTATGATCAACACCGCTTGAATGATCCTAACATGCAAATTCTAAAGACACAAGAAATTGCACAAGAAATGGGAGATAAATCTCTCAACCAAGTTAATGAGAAAACTCACTTTTCATTCCACTTCAAAAATGTGTTACAACAAGACATCTCAAGGCTATATATAGCCATCCTAGCAAGCCATATGAAAAGTCTTAAGCAAATGAAAAGACTTGTAACTTACAAGAAATGAAAAGACTTGTAACTTACAAGAAATGAAAAGACTTGTAAATGAAAAGACATAACTTACGAGAAATGAAAAGACAAGCAAATGAAAAGGTTAAGAACATGGAAAGCCAACCAAAATAATTGCAATCCCGTCCATAATGAGGGATGTGAGTGTTTGACTTGGTTTTTGAATTGAATGAGTTGACTTTGACTTGTCTTGATGGAGTTGACTTTGACTTGTCTTGATGGAGTTGACTTTGACCTTGACCAAGTGGACTTTAACTTGCCATAAAAACACTTAAAAATGCATAACTTGCACCAAATTGAAGTGCATAGTTCTAACTTCTTGCACATCTTCCTTTATTTCTCTTGTCGAGTTCAAGAACGCTTGGACATGAAGTAGCAAAGCTTGTTGAAGTTTCTTAGCTCTCGATCTTGTAATCGGTCCATGAGGCATAACAACGGTAGCTCCTTGGTTCATATCAGACAGGCAAACAGAATTGATGAAGTGGTGGACCGAAAATTGAGCCATTGGGCCAAGTCGAGCCCAGCGTTCCCTATTCCCTCCATCAATCCGTTACAAGTCAGCCTCATTCCCCCCGACATCCGTTACAAGCCTCCTTCCCGTCGTCATTCGTTACAAGTCACATGGTGAAAAAACCCTAGAGGAGTCGAACAACTATAAGGAGTGGGGTGAGCAAACCCTAGAGGTAAGCAAAAAAGAGAATAGTGACTTGATACTAAGGGATTTCGTTCATTGAGCTGACTTTGGCATCAGAGTCTGTGTGACTAAGGTTGCACCGGTTTAGTCTAATTTGAGTTTTGCAGGTCCCTGATCATCGAAGTTGTTGCAGATCCCGAGGCAATTTGCATCAGAATTGTCCACGCATCAACAATTGGTGCCATCTATGGGGATATGTAATCCTACAACCAATCATGACTCCGAAGAAAAGTCCACAACGCTCTGATGACGATTACCATCCAAGGAGGAGGCTAAACATGGATGACCTTCAACTAGGAGGATCTGGAGATGGAACGAGCCAACTAGGAGACCAAGAACTGCTCGAGATTCCTGTTACTGCCGTTCCAGAGCAACTCTAGAGTAAGTTTACAGCCCTGGAAGAAAAGGTGGAAAACATGTTTCAACGCATTACCCAACTACTCAAACAATTAGAACAATGGGTGACAGATTAATCACCTCTTCTTAAGGAACCCCAAAAGGGAAAGGGTCCTATACCCAGCGAGGTTAAAGAATCGACAAACAACGCGTAGAGCAGATTGAGGCTGGGAGGAAACGACAAGAGACGCACCCGAATTCTCGACTGTCGAAGTCCACAGAAGGACAAAAGGCAAACAAAGTCCCCAGTGCAGAATGAAGGCAAATGCGACCAGAATAGCCCAGATCTCGAGTCATTAGATTTTGACAAGGAGAAACCAGTGGAATGACCCGAGCCGTCAGAAAGACAATTAGGTCAGAAAGAAAAGGGATTTGATCTCGAAGAGGTACTAGACCAAGTTGATTCGCCATTCACATAAGATATCATAGAGGATAAGGTACCTCCAAAATTCAAACTACCAATTGTAAAGCAGTTTGACGGGTCGGTCGATCCGGTAGATCACCTCGATGCCTATCGAGAATGGATGGATATATATGGAGTGTCGGAAGCAATACGGTGCTGAGTGTTCTCCTCCACCCTTAGAGGTCAGCCATAGTATGGTTTCGACAACTAAAACGAGGTTCGATCTCCAACTTTAAAAGTTTGGCAAGGGCATTCGTGACCCAGTTTGTGGGAGGACAAAGTCGAAGCCGACCTGTGGCCTACGTTCTAACAATCAAGTAGAGAACAATAGAGAGCCTTCACGACTACGTTGCTCGGTTCAACGAAGAAAAGCTACAAGTCGAGGGCCTAATTGATGCGGTGTCCCTACYAGCATTCATGTATGGAATAAAGGATGAGCACTTGTCATTCTCGTTCAGAAAGAAAACCCCGAGCACTTTTTCGAAGGCTCTGAGTCGAGCCCAAAAATATATAAGCGCGGAAGAATTCTTCCATTCAAAAAAGGAATCTAAAGGAAAGCGGTCCGACCAGAAAAGGGAACGGACAGGAGATAAACTATAAGGATCAAGGTGGGAGAAGCGCGATCGAACCAGCCAGAAAGAACTACCCCAGAAATTCGAGAAGTACACTCCCACGATAGTCCTACTCGATCAGGTATTAATGGAAATCAAGGACCAGAAGCTACTCTGGTGGACAGAGAAAATGAAAGCACATTCTAGTAATAGAAGCAAGGGGAAATACTGTCTCTTCCACCGAGACCACGACCACGCCACCCAAAACTGTTTTGAACTCAAAGAAGAGGTGGAGGGACTCATTCGGAGAGGATATCTCAAAGAATATGTGGAGAACCCTAAAGCAGCCTTAACTGAAGAGAATGACAGCAAGTCACATGACAAGGAAATCTGAACGATTATGGGTGGTCCAATGGAGTCTGGTCGGAAGAGAAAGGTCAGTGTACGAGAAGTAATGACAAGTCAAGATCAACACAAAATATACCATGCCTTTAAAGTAGGACCCCCCTCAAAACTTGAATTCTCAAAAAATGAAGCAAATCACCTCTTCCATCCACACAATTACGTGCTAGTCACTTCTCTAAAAATAGCCAACACAAAGGTGCATCGAATTTTAGCGGATGGGGGTAGCTCAACCGACATCATCTCTTTAACAGCTTATAAAGCTATGGACCTAGGGGAGAAGTTGCTTAAGAATAGACCCACACCCCTAATAGGGTTTGGGGGAGAGCGAGTCATCCCAGAAGGGAAGATTGAGTTGCTAGTGACATTTGGAAGTGGGCTAAGAAGCATCATCAAGATGATAGAATTTTTAGTTATCGACTATGCATCCTCTAACAATGCGATATTGGAAAAACCGACCATACATATGCTGAAGGTAATACCATCTACACATCACCAATCACTGAAATTTCCAACGTTAGGGGGCATCGGAGAGATTAAGGGGGAACAGCTGATATCTCGTGAATGTTACTACACTTCTTTGAGAGGCAGTTTTGAGGAACGAAAGTCTCCTCCTTTTAAAGAGCCAGGAGCTATAGGATAGAAGCAATTTGGTTAAAATTCCTTTCTTTTTTGTTCTCTAAAAAAAATCTTGTTATGTTTTAATTCAAGTTTTCATTTTTAATAAAGCTTCTGTTATCCATTTACTTGAGATATTTCTTATCTACATATGCACTCCTCAAGTAGGGGGCATACATGTTCTAAGCCTGAGAAGGGCACAGTGTAGGCTGAATGACAAGTAGTCGAGGAGGGCTCGGTACCGAGCCTAGGTCGGCACTCTCACCTTCTCGGCACTCATCATAGCAGCATACTAGCCGACAGAAATTTGGAATTTCAACTTATTAAAGTAAACCATCCACTATGAAAAAATTGGGAAAGGAGCTAGATAATTTATTGATAATTCCAAATTTAGCTACAAATAAAGGTAAGAAAGTAGCTGCAAATAAAAGATAATTCTAAATTTAGCTACAAATAAAGGTAAGAAAGTAGCTGCAAATAAAAGTAAGACATCAATATAACATAAAAGCAATCAATGCAGACAAGATGGTTTTCCACCAAAGTGCTATCGACCCTCCTACCCATCGGTATCTTCGTCATCCATGTCCTCAGTGGCACTACACTGGCTTTAAAGCGCTCCTGAAGAAAAGAGTAATCGATGATCGGATGCTCTCTGGAAACTTGGTGAAGAGACTAGGATACGCCACACTCCATTGTGGCGTTCTGCAGATCAACATACTCCTGCGTTTTCCTGAATTCCTCGGCCAAGAATTTAGAGTTGTAGAGTTGAGCGTTGGCCTCGTCAAGCCTCCCTTGCAGGTTAGCAGCTCATCTCGGGATTTTCTCTTATTAGTCTCCAGCTCACGACAAGCGCCCTCCAATAGGCCATTGGCCTGATCCAAGGAGGAGAGGGCCCGATCCAATTCCTCCCGAGGGGCATAATGATGGTGTAGGTGGTTGATTTCATTGGCAACCCAACCCGAGAACACCACCAGACGATTAAAAACCTACCAAAGTCAGGAAAAGACGTTAGGTAAAAACGCTACAACTAGTATTTAAAAACTGCAGATATTCACCTAGTGGAGGTCGCTAAGGCATGCATTGATGATGTGATGATGATTCGACAAGCCAAAATCCGACCCACTCGACGATTCTCCGAGCCCCTGCCAGAAGCCAAACACCCTTTCCAGGTAAACTGCCCCGTCGACATCAGCGCTATATGGACTGAAAAACGGGAAGGTTAAAGCGTGGGAGGAAGACCTTGGGTGGCCGCGAAAAGTAGAGGTAGTAGGCGTCCCTTATAACCGAGCAGAACGCCGAGGTGCTGCAGAGGGCATTGGAGGTCGAGCCTGCCGAGATGGAGGGCCTCCTCTATTAAATCGGTCACCTAAATGTCTGAAGCCCAACTAGAGCCGGCCCCCGAGCTCGGAGCATTTCGACAGTGTTCTCTTTCATACAAGGAAGTGCTTCGTCTCGGCATTTCTACAAGTACAGATAAAAGTCAAAATTGACTTTCGCACAAAGCGAAGAAAGGATCTCGATGATTACCTGGAGGATTATGAGGAGGAGTCAAGCCAAAGTCCACTAAATTATGCTCCTTAACTAGATCCGGGCCTTAACGCTCGGTATCTGGTAACTGGATGACAGTATGATAGAAATTGAACGTCTCGATGGTAAGCTCACAATTACGAGGAACTATGAACAAAGAAAGAGAAATATCAGAATAGATGTCTATAGAAGTCCCGGTAGTGCTTGGGAATCTACTTACCTAACTCCTTACACTCAAGTATAATCCTCCCTCATCACGGGCTAGCCAATCGCCACCAACAAGGAACCAGTCGTCCTTCTAATGCTTCACTGAGGAAGGACCCATAACAAGAACTTGGTTCCAAGAACTAACATAGAAGTGAAAATTATCCTTGGTACTGTGTTTGAGGTAATAAAGCGACATGAAATCCGCAGCGGTTAAAGTTTGCTCGTCCGGAGGAACGACCACAAAATAAAGCAACTGATCAAAGTAGACCACTCATTTGGAACAATTTGGGAAGAAGCTACTTGATTAAAAGCTAAAAAATATTGAAGAAAAAAAGGCAACGGTAGACGAACTCCAAATTGGAACATGACTGCATAAAAAACAACCTCTCCACTAAAAGACCCATCAATACTTTCACCCGGATTCAGAAGACGAAGGCTAACCGAATCTAGAATGTGATACTTTGAACGCAAGCGACGAAGGTCCCACGTCGTAAGAGTTGAATTATCCACCCAGTACGGACGATAGGGTCGAGACTCAGATGAAGGATTTGATGACGACCCATCATCTGAGGAAGTCCACTCAAAATTTAGACCATCATTGGACGTCATGAGAATAAGGCAAATCAGAAAAATGAGGATGAAACAAAAAGTTTACCTTGAAGGAAAGGAGTGATTGAAATTATAAGGTGTAGGGGGTTTATATAAGTCCCGAAGGAAGGAAGAGTGCTCGACCAGTGGTCCTTAACCACTAGGCCGCGAACTGCTCGGCTCGCCTCCCAAAGTGACCATTAGTTAGAGACCGGCTCGTCACAGTCTCGGAGAGACCCGTGACCTTCTCGGTCATGGGTACGATGTGACACAGCAAAGGAGTAAAGACAAAAGTTGTTTGACACACTGCACGAGACACCCATCATCTCCTCGATCAAAGGGAAGATTTGACACAACAAAGGGAAAAAGCCAAAAGTGGCTCCGCACACTGTTCAAAGAACCTATAACCTTCTTGGTCAAAGGACAAAAAATGAAGACCTCTTTTTATCTTTGGTCTCGGGTTATGCAACGCATGGGAAACCACGAGTTGATGTGATAACACCTACACGGGAACCCATATTGTCTGGCTTGACGGTCGAGGAGGAGTAACTATGTTTCAGACACTCTTACTCTCAAGGAGATAAAAATAAATGCTAAAAAGCATCACCTTGAGAGTAGGGGCAACTATTATAGGAAGAAAAACCAACATACAAACAGAATTGATGAAGTGGGGGACCGAAAATTGGGCCATTGGGCCAAGCCGAGCCCGACGTTCCCTATTCCCTCCATCAATTTTTAAAAGAAAACAAATTAATAAAATAGTTCCTAATCAATTTAGGATTATGTTTCCTACTTTGATTATATCTGTTTATTTACAAAAGATCCTAAAAATTCATAATTGAAGCATCCCGCCATAATAATTGTGTCTGTATTTATCCGTTGAGTTCTCCTCAATTTGGTGAAGTCCGCATTATCCACTAAAATTGTGTTTTTAAATTATTATTCTTGAATATCTTCAATCTGCCATAAAATGATAAATTATAATTAAATTCAAATATTTAAACATAATAAATTAATAAAATATATAAAATATAGGTATCTTTTTCATCTTACCAATTTCCTTTCAAGTGAAGAAATAGTGGGGGTCAAAATCATGGACAAACTTCTACTAATTCTCTAGTTGAGTTGAGGAGTAAAAGAGCTAGAATTGTGAAAGATTTTGGTCTTGATTTTTATATTTATAATGTGCAAGAAACACCAGTTATTTACAATAAGCTTTATCATTTTCGATGCAATTTTCTAGAAAGAGGATGTGAATAATGACACAGAGTCACTAATTTCTAATAAGATTTGGAAATTAGTTGATTTACCATGAGGTTGTAAAATCATAGGGTGTAAATGGGTCATGAGAAAAAAGCTGAAACCGGATGGTAGTATATACAATAATAAAGCTAGACTTGTTACAAAAGATTTTAAACAAAAAGAAGATATAGACTTTTTCTATACCTTCCCCAGTTACTATAATCACATCCATTAGATTGTTAATAGCAATTGCTACAATTTTTTATTTGAGTATTCATCAAATGGATGTGAAAATAGCTTTTTTAAATGGTAATTTTGAAGAAGATCAAATTTATATGGACCAACCTGAAGGTTTTATGGAACCAAAAAAATGAGAACAAAGTGTGTAAGCTTACTAAATCCCTGTATGGTTTAAAACAAGCCCCAAATAGTGGCATGAGAAATTTGATTCATACATGCTAAATAATGGTTATAAACAAAATGAATGTGATAAATGCATATATTACAAATCATGGAAAGATTCACACGTTATTATTAGTCTTTATGTTGATGATCTACTAATTTTTGGCCCAAATATTTTTGTCATAAATTATACAAAAAATTTACTGAGGAGCCATTTTGATATGAAAGATCTTGGTAGGCTAATTTTATTCCGGGTATAAAAATAACTAAAATGTCTTATAGGGTTTTTCTTGACCAATAACATTATATTGAGAAAATACTTAGAAAGTATAATTATTTTTATTGTAAACATGTGCCCATTCCGTTTGATTCAAGTGTTCACTTGTTTCCCATTGAAAGTGAAAGTGATGTAATAAATCAAAAGGAGTATGCTATAGTCATTAGTAGCCTACGGTATGTAACTGATTGTATGAGACCTGACATTGCATATATAATAGGAGTTTTTCTTTTTTAAGTCTATTTCTAACGACATAGGAATAAAGATAGGCTATGATTGAATTATTCGTAAACAATTGCAAGCTTTTTTTTAGCATAAAGTAATTGTAAATTTATCTCATATAAAGAAAATTGGAGGACTTTAGACCTCCCTTTGAAATTTTGTTATGAGTTATTTTCAATATATCAATATTTTGGCATAGAATAAAAACAACCAAAATCAAAGACAATGTAAATTTGGAAAATCTTAGCCCAAATTACTCAAATTCTTATTATGTGTTCGCCAATAAGCTCTTTTAGTAAAAATGAGAAGTAGTCATTCCTTTCATTAACGAGGCATCTCTGTTTAGCTAGTTTTTTTTTTTTAAGTATTTAGCATGTTAATAAATGCACCTACCATTATTGATAAAGAACCCTAGTACAATTGATTATAAGAAATCTTAATAGAATTAGAACCCTTATAAAAGAGAAAACTAAAATCCAAAATTCAAGTTGTATCAACCCAAGGAAATCTATAACGATTTACCTTGATGATTAATATCAAGAGTAAAGAAAACTTGTTCCAAACTCAATATTCAAACCAATCTATAGGATAGCTTGATCAAGGCTACTTGAATGATCTTAGTATGCAAATCTAACACTCGAGAATGGCAAAGAAAAACAAGCTCTGGGCTTTTGAAGCAAAATTGTAACTTTCATTCCATCACAAAATTCTGAATTTTCAAGGGAACAAGCTAGACTAGTTATAGTCTTCAAAACAATCCTAAAAGTAACCTAAAGGCATTTGAAAAGTTTTAACTTCCAATTACATTATGACTATAACAACCACTAGCTAAAATATAACTTAAAAGACTCTGAAATGGTTAAAACTAAAAATAGAATGAAAAGACCTTTGAATCTGAGAATTAAAGTCTTGGTCAGCCTTTAAAGTCTTTGTAACCTCCCAATATTAAATGAAGTTTCACTAGAAATAGTTTGAAGTAGCTTTAAGTGTAGTTTCATTAATTGGTGGCTGACTTGAACTAAATGAAGCTTGAGATATACTTAGGTTCATTCAATGCACTTGAGTTCCTTGAATTCAACTTGGCTTTATTAAATGCGACATGAGTTTAACTCTACTTCAACTTCAGTTCTTCTAAATGAACTTTAAGTTCATTTAATGCAACTCCCCCCTTAAGCTCTATTTGAAAGATGTTGAGTTGAAAAGGTTCATCTCTCACTGGATCATCCTTAGTGGAGCTGACTATGTTTTCAACATGAGAAAGTAAAACTTGTCTAAGCTTCTTGCCTATTGATCTCATTATTGGTCCTTGAGGTATTACCATGGATATTTCTTGATTCACATCATCCTCCCCCTTTTGAGAAGGATTCACCCTCGAATCATAGTCATCACCTACATCAAAAAGACTCAAATCGGCAACATTAAAGGTTGCACTAACACCATACTCACTTGGTAAATCTATTTTATATACATTGACGTTGATGCGCTTGAGAACTTGAAATGGACCATCCCCTCTAGGATTAAGCTTAGGATGTTGTTGACGGGGAAATTTCTTCTTTAAAAAATTCACCCACACCTAATCTACTGGGTTGAATATAATATGTCTTCAACCCATTTTGATCTTATAACTAATATTGACATTTTACTTTCAACCCATTTTGATCTTATAACTAATATTGACATTTTACTTCTCAATCTTCTTCTTGACCTCTTTCTGTAGCTTATGAACATATTCAACCTTAGCATTAAGTAGGTGGCATAGGTAAAAAATTAAGAGGTGTAATACGATTAAAGCCATAAACAATTCCAAAAGGAGTGCACTTAGTAGTGAAGGGATCGGATCCCGCAGCGGAAGCACGCGAGTGCTTCGATCTTGTTTTATAATTACAACAAAGAAAAGACAAAAGCATGAGTAAAAAGAAGTTAGTGATACATACCTTTGAAGACACCTCTTCGATGTAGACACCAACACCACCACAAAGTCTTCCTCGCTATCCTCTGTAAGTTAAGAACTCTGTTTTTTCTCGTTCGAGTTTCAAAAACTCATTCCATCGATGTTCAAGCTACCGAATAGAAATGGGAGAACCTCCCTTTCATAGGGGGGGGGGAGTCACCACTTTCCCACTCATTTCCCCACTTCCCACCATTAAAGGTGGGAGGTGGGAAAACCTCCCAACTTTCCACCATTTTCCTTTTCCTTTTTTTCTTTTTTTTTCTTTTTTTCTTTTATTTTAATTAAAACAATTTTAATTAAAATAATAATTAATTAAATCTAATTTAATTAATTACAAAAAAGAATTATTAATTAAATTAAATTAAATCTAATTTAATTTAATTTAACCAAATAATATATCATATTAATTTAATTAATTTAACTAAATCATATTTAATCAAATTAAACTTAAATTAACAAACCATATAATAATCAAATTCTAATATTCATCTCTCCCATAATTTTTAATTCAATTCAAAATTAACTTTATATTTGTAACGCTCAGGATTTTCAATATTTCTAACAGGAACCGTTACTAAAACTACCTAAAAATTTCCACCAAAAAGAGAAGGGTTAGGGTTTTATTTTGTTTTCCTTTTTTTCTTTACTTTTATTTCCTTTTTACAAAAAAGTAATGGCCCAAATAAAACCCAAAACAAAGAAGAATAGGCTAAGACTTATAAAGTAGTAGGGATTTTTTTTTCTTAATCATTTTTTCAAAATAAAACCCACTCCAAAAAGGATTTGGAAAAATAATTAAGATATTAAATTATGCTTGAAAACCAATAATAAAATCCAAAAGGGAAATTAAATTCTGAAATTATTAACATAAAATTTAATTAAAAATCTCTTCCAAAATTTGAACTTAAATTATCTTAATCAAATGAAATTAGACTTAAATTCTAATTTACCCAAAATTAGAACTCCAAACGAAGATATCCTAAGAATTTAAATATCAGCTTAGCGAAAAATCCAAAGGTCCAATTTAAATCATAAAATAAAAAATAACTCGAGAATACGGGGCGTTACAGACTACCCACCTTAATAAAACTTTCGTCCTCGAAAGTTGACTGGTCTCACTATTCAAAACGTTAGGGTGTTACAGACTCCCTTCGTTAAAAAACTTTCGTCCTGAAAGGTTGACTAGTCAAACGATTCTTGGTGCTTGACTTTTGATCTTCTTTTTCCTTTTTAATTTTTTCCTTGCAACCTCTTTACTAAGGGGAGTTCTTGCTTCCTTAAGGTTTGGGGTTTCTCTAACCAAGATCTCAACAGGTCCTACTTTAGGTAGAAAAGCCTTCACCTACCTAAGCTAACTCGTTGTCCTTGCTTCTCTTTTGCCTTTTGAGGAGTTGCTTAACTCCTAATGGACTTCATCTAAAGAGCTTTCCCAACTTTCACTATTTAATTGACAACAAACACCGAGCCTGACAGTGTGAGGATTTACAATATACAACCCAATGGCTCCAACTTAAATCTGCTTACCAAACACAAGCATTGAGAGCAAGGAATGACCCAACACCTAATTCCTTCGGTGGGTCATGACATCTTACTTAAACCTTAAACAAATAAATTATACGGTGGGTCATGACATCTTACTTAAACCTTAAACAAATAAATTATAAACTCTGATAGGTTCAATTAACTACAAAGATCTTATCCCACTTCCACTATTTAAATAATAAACAACAAATAATGCAACAGTTCAACTCCAGGCTCACTCGCCAACAAGCAACAAGAACAAGGGGAAATATCAACCTTAAGTCACAAAATTCGCCAGCAAAACATTGCGTACTAGAATGTTTCCTAAAACGACAAATCCAATTGATAGAGTAGAGTCCTGTCAAGCACCTAGAAGGGAACTAAACTTAGTGTAAGAGTACCTGTTGCAACAACATCTACCAAAAGCATACACGAAATTGAGCACAGAACTACCTAGCCATATAAAGGAGCACCTTATGTCTAACTAATCATCAATAATAACAAATCACAACCAAACAGGTTACATAATAAGCAACTAAAGTTAAACATAAGAGGATATTAGGTCCATAAAACAAGAAGTCATACAATAACGAGATCACGTACCTAGTGATGGAGAGGAGACTAAGAAATACCATAACACTAAACGACCTAGGTTTTAGATCAGTCTACACGACCAACTCTGCTCTGATACCAACTGTAACGCCCCAGGATTTTCAACATTTCCAAACAGGAACCGTTACTAAAACTACCTAAAAATTTCCACATAAGCAAGAGAATTAACTTCAACAACAATACTAAAAGATAAAGCCACCACGCTTCCGCTGCGCTACTCTGATTTTAACCTTCACGAGAGCTTGAATAATCAAAACAACAACACAAAGGATTTAACCAAGACTCAAATCCCTTATAGACAAACCAGCTAATAATAACTTCACCTTATCCAATATTCTCAAAGAATCCCTTACCAACCATAAACTATCCACTAAACGACTTTTAAGATCTCGAATGGCAACGAAGCACAAGCTGACTGAATAAACACAACATGACCAAATGTATTAATAATTATTCTCAATAGATTACAACCACACAATTCGAAAAGCTAAACAAAACTAATAACCCCAAAAAGTAGTGAACTGACAACTTAAAACATCATTCAAACCATAAAACTAAATAGAACCAACCACTAACAACTCAACTACAAGATGGAATAATTGTTACTATCCTAACTGAAAGAAGTTAAATTCACGTAGTACAGCTAATGGTCTTTCCGGTCAAGCCTCCTCCTTGCCATCACCATTCCAAAGAGTAACCCTGTTACCTACAAAATCTAGTGAGAAAAATAAGGGGTGAGTACAACCACAGTACCCAGTAAGCAGTACATACTTGAAGGGTTACGCACAAATAGCATGCTTATCACAGAAAGTTCAAACGACATGCATAACAAATCATCATGCTTTACATAATAAAAATATAAACATATATGAACATGCAACCTACATCCCAAACCTATCCTTGCACCTTAATTCACTAGTTTGTTTTCGTGTTTCCCAAAGACTTACTCCTTCGAGTCGTATCGATCCCTGACCTTTGTACCCAGTGTCTCGACACTTCTCTAT
>NW_019104887.1:10372-37087 GCF_001995035.1 Momordica charantia | reverse complement strand
TTGTACGTGAATAAGGAATGCTTGTTGAAGCTTCTTAGCCTTGGCTCGTGTAATAGGTCCAGTGCAGACGTGCGGAACACCATGATTCTTATCATCTTTCCCCTCTTCAACAGGATTCGTCCTCGAATTAGATAAGTCATCACCTACATCAAAAGGACTCAAATCAGCAACATTGAAAGTAGAACTTACTGAAAAGTCACCTGTAAGATCAATCTTGTATGCATTATTGTTAATTCTTTCAAGAACTTTATAAGGACCAGCCCCTCGTGGATGTAACTTTGTCTTCCGTTTCGAGGGAAAGCGCTCCGTGCGAAAATGTATCCAAACCCAATCACCCGGTTGAAAAATCAGTTCTTTCCGTCCTTTGTTAATACGTGAAGCAACTTTTGAATTTTATTTTTCAATCCTCTATTTGACCTCTTTGTGTAAGGTTTTGATCAAATCAGCCTTACTTGTGGCTGCATCACTCACAAATTCATTAGATGGAACAGGAAGCAAATCAAGGGGTGTAAGTGGATTGAATCCATAAACAACCTCAAAAGGAGAACAATGTGTGGTACTATGAATTGCCCTGTTATATGCAAACTCTACAAATGGCAAACTTTCTTCCCAAGAGTTAATAAGAAATAATAGTCCTAAGTAATGCTCCCAATGTTCTATTAACCACCTCGGTTTGGCCATCAGTTTGAGGATGACATGTAGTTGAGAACAACAATTTAGTACCCAACTTACCCCACAACACCTTCCAAAAGTGGCTTAAAAATTTAACATCCCTATCACTAACAATAGTTCTAGGAATGCCATGCAACCTTACCACCTCCCTAAAGAATAAATCAGCCACATGTTTTGCATCATCTGTCTTGTTACATGCTATGAAGTGAGCCATTTTACTAAATCTATCCACCACAACAAAAAACTATCTCTACCCTTTTTAGTTCGAGGCAAACCAAGAACGAAATCCATAGATATATTAGTCCAAGGTTCATTAGRTACATTCAAGGGRGTATACAAACCATTTGGTTGTGATCTAGACTTAGCCGATTTACATTTAAAACATTGTCTACAAACCTTATGCACATCATGTTTCATCTTAGGCCAAAAGAAGTGTTCATGCAACATATCATAACTTTTATGAATCCCAAAATGTCCCATCAATCCACCCCCATGGGCTTCTTTCACAAGCAAATCTCTTATAGAACATTTAGGAACACAAAGCTTACTTTTTTTAAACAAAAGGTCATGAAACACATAATAATCATCCACAGCTTTCCCACCAAGACAAGATGCATAAATAGTTCCAAAGTCATGGTCATCTCTATATAACTCCTTCATATGCTCAAATTCAAGAATTTTTGCACTAAGAGAAGTAAAGAGATTGTACCTTCTTGATAATGCATCAGCAACCACATTGTYCTTACCTTGCTTATATTTGATAACATAGGGGAATGTTTCAATAAACTCTACCCACTTTGCATGCCTACGATTTAGCTTGCTTTGACCTTTAAGATGCTTCAAGCTTTCATGATCGGTGTGGATCACAAATTCTCTCGGCCACAGGTAGTGTTGCCATACTTGCAATGTACGAACTAAAGCAAACAATTCTTTATCATAGGTAGGATAGTTCAACGAAGCCCCATTTAGTTTTTCACTAAAATACATTAAGGGCTTTCCATCTTGCATCAAAACAGCACCTATGCCCAAACCACTTGCATCACACTCGATTTCAAAAGTTTTATCAAAGTTAGGCAAGACAAGTAATGNAAGTTATATCAGTGGTAAATCATATAATCATATGAGAAGTTATATTAGTAGATATCATAGTTATATAAGTGGTAACTTAAAACATATCAAGTATACATCACAGATATATAAGTGTTATATCAGCATAGTAAATCAATGGTAAATTATATAATCATATAAGAACTTATATCAGTAGAAACCATAGTTATTTTATACGTATATCAATGGTAACTCATATTAGAAATTATATTGGTACATATCATAGATATATCAGAAGTAAATCAATTATATATCAGTATTATATCAGTGATATATCAAAGGCATATCAATAATATATTACACATATATTAGTGGTAAATCAATAAATAGTAAATAATATAATCATATGAGAAGATATATGAGTAGATATCATAGTTATATCAATGATATATCGATGTATATTAGATGTATATCAAGTATAAATCAGATATATATATATATCAGTGCTATATCAATGGCATATTAATGCTATGAGGGTAAATTTGACATTTTATTATTGGACCTCCGTTTTTTCTAAAAATTTTGCTATATTTACAAATCTAAAATGTAGATGCTCAATTTGTTATTTCCTTAAAATTTTTTGCCATATTTGTAACTGCCCCTAAATATAACATTTATATTTAATAAAGTATGTTCAATACAACTTTATTTTCATCTAATTAATACAACACTTATATTAATTAATCATGAAAATAAATCATGTTATCATACATTTATAACTATTATATACATATGATGTAGAAACATATGGTAGGATTTTAAACTATATGGCATACTTTATGCAACCTATACAACTAATTAAGTATAAATTTAAAATGCATAATCATGAAATAGCAAAAGAGACCAGTTTTTGGCTTCCTATAATAAATAAAACAAAAAAATTATTTTTTTTAAACCCTGCGCCTAAGCACCCGAGCCCAGTGCCTAGGCGCTATCCGCCTGGGCTCCTCCAGTTTTTGTTCACCTCTCTGGTACTCTTTCACAACAACTCCTTGCCATGAACGACCCAAACTTACAGACTCAATTTACAGGATTAAATGCCCAAAACAACGGGCTTTTACATAGATCGAATCAACGGAAAAACTCTAAAGCTAATGCCAAAAAACGAAAACATCTATTTGCAAACCACATACATCAAATGTATAGTAACACCCACCATTCTTTTCCCTGTTAATCAAAACAAGATCAAAAGTAAAGCCTAGGCTCTGATACCAATTGAAGGGATCGGATCCCGCAGCGGAAAAGCGCGAACGCGTGTGCTTCGATCTTGTTTTAGAATTACAACAAAGAAAAGACATAAGCATGAGAAAAAGGAAGTTAATGATACATACCTTTGAAGACACCTCTTCAATGTAGACATCAACGCCACCACAAAGTCTTCCTCACTATCCTCTGGAAGTTAATAACTCGGTTTGTGGGAACTGTATTATAATTGAAAGGGAAATTGAGAAATCGAGAGAGAGCTTATTCTGTTGGAGTTTTAGAAACTCATTTCACTGACATTCAAGCCACCGAAAAGAGATGGGATAACCTCCATTTTATAGGGAAAGAGTGAGGGGGAAGTCACCACTTCTCCACTCACTTCCCCACATGGTGGGAAGTGGGAAAACCTCCCCACTTTCCACCATTAATGGTCGAAAGTGGGAGATTTTCCTCCCATTTTCCTTTTCTTTTCTTTTTTTCTTTTATATTAATTTAAACAATTTTAATTAAATCTAATTTAATTAATTACAAAAAAGAATTATTAATTCAATTAAATTTAATTTAATTTAATTTAACCAAATTAATATATCACATTAATTTAATTAAATCATATTTAATCAAATTAAACTTAAATCAATGAACCATATTAGACTCAAATTCTAATATCCATCTCTCTCATAATTTTGAATCCAATTCAAAATTAATTTTATATTATAATGTATCAATATGCATTATACTAATTGCATCTCATACAATTAAATTTAATTCCCTTTAACTAATTTAAACAATTCAAATTCTTTTCAAGACTAACTAATCTTCACTATCTTTACGAGCTAGCAATGGGACCTAATGGACCTACAAATCAGAAGCTCCAACGATACGAGATTAATTGATTAAACTCATTAACCAAATTAATGAACATTCTTTAACTGTCGGTCAGTCCACTAATGACCCACAGCTGCACTCTTCTTACTGTAGAATATTTTGCATCCACGAATTTTTACGATTAACGGTAAGTCAATCCTTCACTAGTGTTCGTAACCACAACCGGGTCAAATTACCGTTTTATCCCTATGTTACATCTTGTACTTTAAGTACCGTTGATCCTCTAATTAACAACCCGGTTATGGTCCAACCAATAACCGGTAGTCCCTTTCAGGCCAGTGAGAGGGTGGGGCCCCTTGTTCAAATCCTAGAGTCAGCACTTACCTAAAGTCGGGAAGGAGTGAATTCCATCTTGTGTAGTTATATTCCCAGCTCCCAACTCCGGAAGGAGTGAATTCCATCGAGAGATTGAGAGAACGGTTTCTCGTTCAACCGAAAAAAAAAAGAAAGGAGAGAACCTTCCTTTTATAAGGAAGGAAGATCCACTTCCCCACTCACCACTTCTCCACTTCCCACCTGAGGTTTTTTCTCCTTTTTTCCTTATTTTTTTAATTTTAATTTAATTAAAATAATTTTAACGAAATTAATAATTAATTAAATCTAATTTAATTAATTACAAAAGAATTATTAATCTAATCTAATTTAATTTAACCAAATTAACATATCTCATTAATTTAGTTAAATCATATTTAATTAAATTAAACTTAAATTAATCAACCATATTAGAATCGAATTCTAATATCCATCTTTCTCATAACAGACAGGATTCCATAACTCACTCAGGATTGAGATCGAGTTACCTGGTCATCCCATTGAAATATTAATCTATTAGCTAATGGTGTTACAGCTAAAGATTAATTATTTTGCGGTTTGGTCTTATTTTTCCACACGAACGACCTGGATCAAGTCATTTGTAATGTTTACAAAGTGGGTCGTATCCATAGTATTACCAAGATAAGGTATCCAACCTTACCCATATACTAAAGACCCTTTAGGTTATTACTGAAACATTATCCACCTGTATATTGAATATATACTGTATATATATAATGTATATCTGTTATATATTGTTCCAGTTATATTACATAACCTCGAATATTACTTTATTGGATTTGGGTTAATGCATTTCTAAATGAAACACGAATAACAACTTTATTGAATAAATATTTGTTTTATGTTTATAGATCAAGAGTTTAGGGCATAAAAGCCAACATGATCTAAGACTGAGAATAAAGAGAACTGGAAATGATGTGAACCAAGGAAGCACCATTGTCATGCGTCAAGGACCCATAACGAGATCAAGAGCCAATAAGCTACAACAAGCTTTACTTTCTCATGTTCAATACTTGGTGAGCTCAACTAGGGATGATCAAGAGACAGATGGAACTTTTCAAGTCAGTATCTTCCAAGTAGAGCTTAAGGGAGGCGTTGCATTAATGAACTCTAAGTTCATTTAAAGGAGCTGAAGTTGAAGTAGAATTTAACTCAAGTTGCATTCAATAAAGCCAAGTTCAATTCAAGGAACTCAAGTTGCATTCAATGAACTTAAGTACATCTCAAGCTTCATTTATTGCAAGTCATCTATCAATTAATTGAACTACACTTCAAACTACTTCAAGTGAAGCTTCATTTACAATTGGGAGGTTACAAAGACTTTGAAGAGTGACCAAGACTTCAATTCTCGGATTTAAACCTCTTTTTGTTATATTTTCAGTTTTAAACATTTCATTTATGTGTTTTAAGTTACATTTTAGCTAATGGATGTTATGGCCATCATGTAATTGGGAGTTACAACCTTTCAAATGCCTTTAGGTTACTTTTAGGGTTGTTTTCGAGGCTATAAATAGCCTAGCTTGTTTCCATTGAAATACGGATTTTATGGTTGAATGAAAGTTGCTATTTTGCTTCAAAAGCCTAGAGCTTGTTTTTCTTTGCAATTCTTGAGTGTTAGATTTGCATGCTAGAGTCATTCAAGTAGCCTTGATCAAGCTATCTTGTGGAGTGGTTCGAATCTTGAGTTTAGAAACAAGTTTTCTCTACTCTTGATATTTATCATCAAGGTAAATCCATTCTAACTTCTTCTTTGGGTTGAAATCATCTTGATTTGAGGGTTTTAGCATTTGTGATCTAGGGGTTTGCATAACCATAAGGGTTCTTAGATCCAATTGGCTATTGTTTTCTTATCAGGAAACCCAAACTGTTGAGGGAGCTTCCCTTTATATAGGGCTCGAGGTTGGTTGAAGTTCCCATCAAAATAGGAGGAGAGTTTGAGATTTTGTAAAATTGAACGATTCTTGCCTAGACCAAGTCAAATTGATTGAGGCAATCCATTTGTGAGATGTCTTCTATGCCCTCGTGATCAAAGCACGTGTTTCCTTAAACTTCCCCAAAATGCACCTAGTGTTTTTTTATGCATAATGGGAAAATGTGATTTTCTGCCATGTTTGACCAAAATTTATCTGATTTTATCCCTAAATACTCAATTTTGCATTTTAGTCAGAAATTTTTAGCCTTTATCTTTATTTAACAGTATGTAAACACTTTTTATAAAATATAAGAGGAAAGAAGTCGTTTTTATACTCAAACATGCCTAGAAAATAAGCTTTTTGCAGCGAAAAGTCAAACTCGTCACATCTCCAAACTTAGCTATTTGCTTGTCCCAAGCAAAAACAACAATAGTCATTCCATCAAAACAACATGCTAAAGAGATGAATGAATCACAAGAAAGACTTCATAAGCTAAACTTCCTAATCTCTCAAGCCAAGTTATTTTAAGCCACTTTTGTTTTTAAAATAAAAATATGTCTAGATCCCCTTCTTTTCGAAACCTTTTTTTTTTTTGCAAAACTAAGGAATGTGCACTCTTCCATTTTGTTTCAAAAGTTTTACATCGAAAAGATACGTGGTCTAGCTACTAGCCCCTGAGGTTTTCAGTGCCGTAACATCGGCTTCCAACCACAGCCACTCATAGAAACTCTTTAGGTAGCAACCCAGTCATTAAATGATGTCAACAATGGATTCCACGATATCACTTTATTATCACTACCCCCCAGTTAGATGCTATCGCCACTCATTTAAAACAAAATGAGTGTCCACAGTGGGACTCCCAATAAATTTAAGTGCATTTTCTTGCCGCTCAGTTTTCTTTCCACTCTTGTCTTTCTCTTACTTTATATTTCTCACTAGCAATGACTTTTTTTCTTTTAACTCTTTTTGACAAGACTCTTTTTTCAATGTATTCTTTCTTACTCTTTTTTTCAAAAAGTAAAAAAACATGATTTTTCTGGAATTGAAATAGCATTTTCGATCAAAAATAAAAAAATAAAAATAAAAAGACCCCCCTCCCCTCCCTCCCAAACTTAAGGGAAACAATGTCCTCACTTGAAAAATATGTTTTGGAGATGCAAGCATTTTTCAACAAATAGGACAAGGATTTCCTATGCAGTTTTGAAAAAGTTTAACTTTAGAAATCAAAAGAGCAAAAAACAGTTTATCAACAAAACATAGTAAAAATGAAGCATAGCTTGATCATAAGGCTAAGAACCCTAGCTAGTGCATGTCTTTAGTTATCTTCATATACATGAAACACACACAAAGAACAAAAAGAAAGCAATTCATTAAAAGGATGAACATGCTATTCATTGGAACATCGCTATTGTAAAAACAAGGGACAAAGCAATAACAAAGCTCAAAAATATGATGCACTCATTCCACATGGCAACTATGCATATTGATGTTCCAACAAATTTTTTTCACACAACAGAACATGCATCTTAAACTTAAAAAAAAAAAAAGAAAAAAAAACCTATAGACAAGCCTAACTAACCAATAAAAACAAGCCTAACTCACCTGCCAAATAAAGTCCAGCATGAATTCGTATCTAAATATTTGTCTACCAAATTAAAAATGACACTACTAAACTAATAAAAAACTTCTACATAATAGAAAAGACATAACTAAACAAATTGGGAACAAAGCAACATGCTTTCAAAGAGGAAACAAGGGGTCAGAAAACTCCCTCGATTAATTTAATGAGTCAAAAAGAAGCTGCCAAACATAGTGCCCAGCACTATTTTGGACATTCCACAATTTGGTGCGGTTTTGTTTATGAAATTTATTCAAAACTAGAAGTTAACCCCAAAGAAGCCAACACTAAAATAAGAGAATAAATTAATACAAGCAAAAAAATGCAAAAAAAGGGAAAAAAACTAACAAGATAAAATAACTCCCTCTTTTAGTTCTAAAAAACAAGGTGAGAGTCGCTGGTTCGTTGAAATCCCCTCCCCATCAAGGTGGTTCTAATCTCCAAGGTTAAATTGCTTCACCCTGGGCATCCTTCGAGATGGTTGTCCTTTTAATGTTGTCTCTTTCTATTTTTCTAATTGTGTCTCTCCTTATGCATTCAATAAGTCATCTAACCCGTAACAAGTTATACCCTTTTCAATGCTAAGGTCTGCACATTCCTTCGTATCGTCCAAATATTTCATCGCGTCCAGAACATTAAAGGTTACTTCTTGATCATTGACACGCATTAAGATCTCCCCTTTCCTTACATTAAAGATTGTATTCCGAGTTGCAAGAAATGGTCAACCTAGTATTATTTGTACCTCTAATACAACTTCACAATCAAGAATGATAAAATCCACAGGGAAAATAAATTATCAACTTTAACTAAGACATCTTCTATTTCTCCCTCATGTGTTTTAATAGATCGATCCGCTAATTGAAAAGTTACAAAAGTGGGACAAGCTTTACCTATATTTAATTCTTTAAAAACAGATAGCAGTATAAGGTTAATACTCGCTCCAAGATCCAAAGCTCTTCTTAGGTTCTTTCCTCCTATCGAGCAAGAGATAGTAAAACTATCTGGATCTTTACATTTGACAGGTAAAGGATTTCCTAGTGCATAACTACTACATTTAGTTAAGGTTACCGTTTCATGCTCATCAAGCTTCTTTCGCCTATAAATAATATCTTTTAAGAACTTTCTGTAATTAGGCATCTGTTCTAAAGCATCTATCAATGGGATGTTTATATACAAATGTTTTAATATTTTAAAGAATTTTTAAAAATGACTATCCCGATTCTTCTTAACTAACCTTTGAGAGGAAGGTTGATGAACTTTAAAATTACCTACCTGCGAAGTAGTATCAAGCACTACTTGCTTGCCTCTAGGATCGCCTTTACCGCTTTCTCTCGAAATGTTAGGTTCTTATACCTTTATCACCTCTGATGTAGATATGGATGTAGAAGCATCAATTCCCCTATGTGTTAACACCGACTCCTCATATGACAATCCACTATGCGTTGTTACTACCGTGCGCTGTTCTTTTCCGTCGCGCCTCGAATTCTCCACATGCATCGATAAAGCACCTTGCGATCTAGACTTGAGTTCATTGGCAAGTTGGTCCATTTGTAGTTCCAAATTCCTCAAAGAGGTTGCTTGGCTTAGCATCATCGCATTCTAGCTTTGTATGATTGTGTCATTCTTCACCATGTATTATTTCATCATGGTTTCCAAACTTTCATTACTGCCACCTTGTTGATTATTGTTTTGTGCTCATTGTTGGCTATATTGTTGCAGTGATAAGGTCGTTTGAGTCGAGAATCTAAGTATTATGTAGTTCTACTTGAACTATTGCATAGGTGCTTAAGCACTACTACTCACTCCTCCTTGATTGTTCCAAGAAAAATTTGGGTGGTACCTCCACCTAAGTTTGTATGTATTTGAATATGGATCAAAATTTTACTGGGTTTGTTAACCTACACAATAGACCGAAGCAGGGTTAGATGGACAGTTCGTATAAGTAGTTACCACTACAATAAACACAAGATAAACATAAATTCATAAAACAAGAGAGGGATCAAGAATAGTGGCCGAAGTAGCGGCAAGCGCTTTCTTGGCTTTCTCCATCGTCAACGTTTTCAACATTTTATTCATGACTGCTATTTGTGCTTGTAAAGAAGTTGCAATGTCTAACTCAAAAATTCCTGCTTATGGTTGCCTCTTTGGTAATGATCTTCCCAATGCTCCTTGATCATTAATCTCTGTTATCTTATTGAAGATGGTTATAATCTCGTTGGCTGACTTCTCCAGTAATGAACCATTGGCAACTGTGTTCGACATCATCTTTGATGGATGATCCAATCCTCGGTAGAATTGTTTGATTTATAAGCATGCAGGCGATCCGTGGCTTGGGCATCTCCTCAACAACTCTTTGAATCGTTTCCAAGCTTCATTTACTGCTTCATTTTCCTTCTGTCAAAATGCTACGATATCTTCTTAGAGATATGTGTTCCTTGTCACCGTATGGTACTTCGTCAAGAATTTCTCCATCATCTCCGCCCAAACGGTGATCGAATCTGGTTCTAGAACATTCAGCCATATCCTTGTGTTATCCTTGAGAGAGAAAAGAAATCGTTTAAGTCTTGATCCATCTTTCAAAATTCCATGAATTTGAAATGCCTTGGCAATTTAAATAAAATATTTAATATGGGAATAGGTGTCTTCATTGGTTAAGCCTTCAAATTGTCCCATCATCTGCAGCATTTTGAACTTGATCGGCTTCAGCTCAAATTGTACGGCTTGGGGTTGTGGGTTACTTATTCCTTAATTTAGATTGTGGAAAGCATGAGTGACATAGTTCCACATGGCTACATCTAGGTTGTCAGTTAACAGGATCGAATCAGACACTTCTCTTGCTCACTCCTTAGCCATCCATATCTCCGTTCACAGGTGGAATAGTTGGATTCTGGGTATCTATTTCAATGGTCTCTTCAGTTTCGTTCTCTTCTTTATTTTCTCTTTGTCTTCTTAGCCTCTAGTCACATCTTATCCTTCTAAGGGTTCTTTCTATCTGTGCTCATACACACAACTCAACCATTTAAAGGTTAGATATAATAATTAAATCTCAATAACGGAGGTATGCAACACTCACAATATGAAACAATTCACTTAAAAATAAAATAATTTTGAAAAATAAGTCCCCCAGCATCATGGTCAAAAACTGGTTGTTAATTCTCTACCACAAAAGATAATATTTTATTTCTACCTTTGGATTTTCCCATACACTGATAATTTAAACTCTTGTATTTTTTTCAATTTCAGAGTTCTAATTTTTGGTAAATTAGAATTTAAGTTCGAATTCATTGGTTTAAGATAAATTAAGTTTTTTAATTTTGGAAAGAGATTTTTAATCGAATTTTAATTCAAAGTTTGAGAAATTTAATTTTCCCTTTTGGATTTTATTTCGGATCCCAAATTTAAGTTGATGTCTTAAATTCTTTATCCCTCTTATTTTAGGTAATTAGCGTTTTATTTTGGTTTTATTCTTTTTGGTAAAAAGAAAAGGAAAAAGGGAAAACAAAAAGGAAAAAAAGAAAACCGTAACATGTTTTTCTCTTCCTTTCTTCTTCCCAGACGCCCCCTTTTGTGCTCTCAGCCAGCCGCCAAGCCCTCCCTCTCTGATGATTCCATCTTCTCCAGCGACCCATGACGCAGTAGCATTCTTCGACGGAGCTCAGCAATGACTAGCGCCTCAACTAGCGTCAGCGGCGACAGTGTTCTCTGACGGTTCCTAGCAGCAGCGACACTTGTTCCTCCTCTCTCCACGGTGGCACCCACGATTTGCGACAGCCACGACTCACAGCGAGCGGATCAGCGACGCGACCTTCATCTCTCATGTTCCTCTTAGCAGACTAGCGGCGTGCAGCTTCCTCCCACGACGCAAGAACCCTTGCGGCAGCGGCACATGTTCCGAGAACCAGACCCGAAGGTAGCTCTTTCACGCGACGATCTGCAGCGTTCCAGTGACCTCCTACTGTGACTCATGAACAGACTCAACGTCCTACAGCAACGACGACCCATCCCTGACGGACGACAGCAGCATTCCCTGGACAACAATGCGGTAATCATCCTTTAACGATCCTCAACGATTAATGCACACAAAACTCCGCTGCAACCCCCTCTCTGATGCTAACAGCAACATTTTTGCAACTTTCGGAGCTTACCCACACCCAATCGAAGGCTGACTTGAGTTACCCATTCCTTTTCAGTATAGGACCAACAAGCCTGAACCCCTTCGAGCTTGTTTCTGCAGTGTCGAACACATTCGAAATCAATCCAACACAGACCAAAGTGTTTCAGCGAGGTTCATTAGGTAACGGCATGCCTGAATCTTCTTCCCCCTTGGATTTAAGTGTTTTAATTGGATTCTAACCCGAAGCAAAATCTCTTTTGGTAGGTATCGGTTGGATAGAGTTTGGTTGCGCATGTAGTACCCTTTTTTATGTGGATGTTACTTGAGGGGATGTTTGATGTATGGTTGTCTGAATCGTTTGTTGTGTGCTTGTTGCTTGCTTGTATTCCTGTGGTTATTATTATTTTATAAATTTTACTATGACATGATTATTGAGGAATCGTTGGAAATGCACGTTTGTTGTCTCGTAAACCGTATTATAAATTAGTAACCATGTTGGATGTTATCCTGGTTGGCTATGTTGAGTTTGTTGTTGTGTTTTGATTGGGATTTGATTGTTGGAAATTCTGATTAATTGTTCTGGTGCTGTGATTGATGATTTGTAAAGCATGTTGGCTATATTGTTTATGTTAAGAGCATGTTGAGTCCATTATGGAGTTTATATGTTTGGTGTATCACATGCTGGAATTTTGTGTCGAGGTTGATGCACGGATCATGGTTTAGAAAGCGTGGAGTGGGGTTCAAGTGAGAGTTCTGGACTGTTTTAAAGTGAACGAGTGAGTATCAGGGCAATAGAGCCGATTCGTTACTATTTGGTGTCGAGGCTCCTGGTACAAAAGGTCGGGGTCAATACGACAGTCTTGGTATAGACGAGTGTCGAGGCCACGGGTACAAAAGGTCGGGGGTCGATACGCCAGTCTTCTTATAAATGAGTGTCGAGGACACGGGTACAAAAGATCGAGGGTCAGCATGATGAATCTATTTGGTAGGCAAGTATTAGGGTCTTATGGTGGAAATGGTCAAGGGCCAATACGTTGCAAAGTAGTCGAGGCCTTAGATAGAAGGTCGAGGGTCGATACAACAATTCGAGGCGTTGGATAAAAATGGTCAAGGCTCAAACTCCAAGTACCATAGAGAAGTGTCAAGGCCCTAGGTACAAAAGGTCAAGGGTCGACACGACTCGAAGGAGTAAGTCTTGGGGTAGGAAAGATTAGAGAGAGAGTTAGAGAACTCTAGCGAGTTTTCGTGATGTGAGCTTGGGCTTGGCATGTAGATTGCATAATTATGTGCTTTATGTTGTCATTGATCTCTTATTATTTGAATTGATTATAAGACATGTTGTATTGATGAGATGATGTTTTTTTTTTATGATAAGAATGTTGTTTGTATGTGACCCTTCATACTGAGTACTGTGGTTGTACTCACCCCCCCCCCTCCTCCCTATTTTTCTCTCCAGATTCTACAGGTAACAAAGTATCGCGTGAGTATGGTGATGGTGTGGAGCAGACTTGACTGCAAAGACCATTTAGCTGTGTAGTTTAGTTTTCATTTATCGTTTTGGATAGGATAGTAGTATTTGTTTTTGCTTTGTGTTGGGTTTATCCCTTGCATTAATAGGTTGGTTTATTAGTTTTTTTTTTATTAAAGGTTGTATAATTCTTTGAAGTCGTCGATAGATGATTCTCTGTTCAAACTAAAAATCATTCTAGTTTGTTGAATCATAATTCTTTGAGAGCTTAAGTTTTATTAGTGTTTGAGTTATGGGCTAAGACTTGTCGAAGTTGCTAGTCATTACCTCGTTATTGGTTTGACATAATAAGTAGTTTTTCTCCTGGATGGGCGAAACTTTACAAAAGATTAATTGCTTAGGCTAGGTTGTTTGTGTTTATAACGTATAAATTGTGGTTTGAGTTATGGTATTAGAGAAGTGCAGCAGAAGCATGGGGGAATTTATCCTCATTTTGTGTTGCTAGTGGTTTAGTTCTCTAATGCGAGTGGAACTTTTTAGGTGGTTGTAGTAACGGTCATCGTTTGGGAAGTTGAACATCCTAGGGCGTTACAAAGTTACTTTATAAAAACAATCCCTCTGCTTCCTGCCTTAGTTTTGAGAGAAAAGACACACTGTAGAAAAATGCGCTAGGTGCTACTTGACACTTTTCTGGAAAATGAGTTATACTCTTAACACGAACCACTTTTGGTTGTTTTAGAGTCTAGCTATAACGTCCCCAAATTTCAAACAACTCAAATAAGGAATCTCCTATTCAGCTCAACACAAACAAAAGGGAATGATTACATTTTGTCCAACAACTTCATACAAATAAACTTTATTAACTTTAAAGGTTTCAATAGCACAACTAAAATAACTAGAGTTCTCAACAGAATAACTAATTAACCCACTTTATACAATCCTATAACGAGGAAACCAAACAAACCAACCTATTAACAAAAAACAAATGCAAACTATAATGAAACAACTGGAACTACTACCAAGTGTAACAATAACGAAAAACAAAACTAAGCTACGCAACAAATGGTTGTTTCAGGTTAAGTCTCTTCCTCGCCATCACGTACAATAATTAGTACTCAGTAAGCAGCCCTTACATAAAGGGTCACGCACACACAACATGCTTACACAACAACAAAACATCCTACTCATTATTAATATCACGCTTTAAATAAAACAGACAGTTTATGATGTTTGACCCCTAACGTGCAACCTACATGCCAAACCCAAGCTTCACATAACAACTCACTAAGTTCTCTTTCCTATTCCTCCAATACTTACTCCTCTGAGTCGTATCGATCTCTGACCTTTATATGGCACTTGGTGTTCGACCCTTCACCATTTTTCCAAGGTCCCGAACTATTGCAGTGACCCTTAACCACGCATAGCTAAGGCATCAATGACTTTGCTACATATTGGCCTTTGTCTTTTCCTCTCAAGGCCTCAATATATGCCTTCCTCTAAGACTCATCTCATCGACCCTCGACCATTTACCTGAAGCCTCGACAGTAATCTTTGTCCAAAGCTGGCGTATCAACGCCTGACCATTTGCTCGAAGCCTCAATACCCAACCAGTGACATATTAGCCCTCTAGCCCTAATACTCACACCATAACAAAACCAAAACTCTTAGAGTCCTACATGCTTCTAAGTCATGACTCATGCATCAAACGTCTCACAATAATTCAGCATGCTTCTTAAACCACCACCAACATGCCAACAATATAAGAACAATACCAGTATGCTTTATAGTAACAGAGTTTGATCAAACAATTATAAACAGCTAGAACAAATCATAGTCATCTAGAATGTCCAACATTCATAGGAAACATCTAGCAACAATATCCAACAAGCATTAAAAGATAAAGCACACAAATTAAAACATGCAAATCATACATAAGCACACAACAAACATCCCTTTAAGTAAGAACTACTTACAACTAAGGTCTTAAGGTGATACTAAGCTTGCCAAAGGGTTTCTAAATCAAAAGCAACCAAACTTTTGGGTTAGAAACCAAACCAAACTTTTGGGTTAGAAACCAACTAAAACACTTTAATTAAATCGAAAATCATCTTAGGTGAGTCGTTACCTAATAACTCACACTGAAACAACTTGAGGTAATGCCAAATCAAGGCCGAGGTTCGGGCTTCCAAATCCGACGCTGACAAGGTTGGGTTACACAAAACTAGTTCCATTTGGGTGTGGCTACGTGCCGAATATATGTCGAATGGTATGGGTATCACAAATCATGCTTTGACGGGTGTGGGTCAACGCTGAAAGTAGCCAGAACGATGAAAACGCCACAAAAATCGAGTTGTTTGTCGTGCATTGCCGTGAGGGGTTGCTAAAACGTCGCGGGTCTACTCTGCTCACCGTGGAGAATGAGACTGCACCAGATCTTGCTCGAAACACTGCCAGAAAACGCTGCTAATCGAGGGATACGTGGGTTCTGGGTTCGAGTCGTTGGAATCTTCGAGTCAGGGTCGTTGCTGCAGAAGGAAGCACTGTCGTCCGTGTTCCCGCCAGATCTACTTGAAGACATCGTCGGAGAACATTGAAACTTCACGCTGCCGCCGATTGCTATAGGTTGATGTTGCTACTGCTAGAGGACACTGATGCGAATGGGTACGAAATCGGAGAAGCTGTTGTTGTGGAGAGAAGCCACTGTCATCAGATCTGCTGCTCGCATTTGTCTTCACCGGAGGAAGATCGTGGGAGGAGGAAGCTGAAAAGGGGGGTGGGTGGTGGCTGGGCAAATGGAGAAGAAGGGGGGAAGAGAAACAGATGACTGACTAAGGTTTTTATTTTACTCTTTTTGTTTTTCATTTTCTATTTTTTTCCTTTTTTACCAAAAAGAATAATAAATCCAGAGTAATGCTAATAGTCTTATAAATAAGAATGAATTTTTCTTAATCCTTCTTAAAAAAAGGAAATCCACTTTAAAAAAGGAAACCCACTTTAAAAAGAATTTGGGAAACAATTTAAGAGATTGATTTATAGAAATAAAATCTAAAAGGAAAAATTAAATTTTCAAAACATTGAATTAAGATTTAAATAAAATCTCTTTCCAAAATTCAAAAACTTAATTTATCTTAATTCAATATAATTAAATTTAATTTTAATTTACCCAAAATTAGAACTCGAAATTAGAAAATACAAAGAATTTAAATTATTAGCTTAGGGGAAAATCCAAAGGCCTAATTTAAATCTTAAAATAAAAATATTCGGAAAAACATGTGGCTTTACACACTACCCACCTTAAAAAAAAACTTTTGTCTTCGAAAGATGACTATTCGCACAACTCTAAACATTAGTGCGTTACACTAGCATAACCTACTATTATAAGTCTATGTGTGGTTACAATACTAGAATGTTACTATCAACTCATTATGCGCTTATGTCTAAGTCACATTCCATACTAGTTTACTAAGATTTTGTTAGGTTTTATCCTCTAAACTCGTGGTTTGTAAATATAAAACATATATTTATTCAATAAAGTTGTCGTTGAAGTTGCATTAACCCAAATTCAATAAACTAACATCCAAGGTTGTCATATAATTTGAACAATATATAACTAAATATAGTAGATATTTAATATACAGAGTATATATTTGATATACCTGTATTAATGTTAATTTAATTAATAACTCACTTCCTTGTATTTTGAAAGGAAGTGGGAAGATGGTGGGTGGAGATGTAGCAACCTCCTCACTCCTCTCTTTATTTACAAAATAAGCTTAACATCCTCTCTCAAGAAGCTTTCTCGAGAAAATTCCCTCACTTTCAAAAGGCAAATTGATCCTTACCCATAAAATAGCAGGGAATGCTTTTTGGTGGCGTTGGTGTCTACGTTGAAGAACAGTCTTCAAATGTAGGTGCTCGTACTTCACTTTTATAATGCTTATGTCTTTTCTTTGTTGTAGTTCTAAAACAAAATCGAAGCACAAGCATTCATGCGCTTCCGCTTCAGGATTCAATCTCTTCAATTGGTATCAGAGCCAAGTTCTTGCTTTCGATCTTGTTTTTAATCATAAAGAAAAGCATGGTAGGTATTTTCTCTACATTTGATGTATGTGGTTTGCGAAATAAGCAAACCGGAGCTACTCATGCAACTCGAGAGGACAATTCTACTGTAGAGGGGCAGTGGTTAGGCACTGTCCATCGGTGCCTAGGCACTGGGCTAGGTCACCTAAGCGCCGGAAAGAAAACTTTTTTGTTTTGTTTTGTTTCATTTGTTATAGGATGCCAAAAATTGGTTTATTTTGCTATTTAATTAGTATGCACTGTGAATGTATGTTTAATTAGTTATATATGTTGCATAAAGTATGCCCAGGGGCAGATGCACGTAGGGAATAGGAGCACGTGCCCCTGAATTTTAGTTTTATGTTTAATATAGTATACATTTATAACTAGAAAAGTTATACTGCCTAGTGGTCACCTCTTGCCCTTACTTACGTGCCCCACATTTGCGCCTTGGGATCCAATCCTAGCAGTCAACTTTTTTTTACTTCAATTTATATTTTTTATACCCTCGGCGTTATTCCCAACTAATGCATCAGCTAATGCATTTTTTTTAACTTCTTCCGCATTCCTGGATTCGTTTAAATATATTTTCATTCTTTTATGTTTTTAAATATATTTCTTTTGTTGATTTTCCTTTTTAAATATTTTTTTTACTTCAATTTATATTTTTTATACCCTTGGCGTTATTCCCAGCTAATGCATTTTTTTTCTTACTTCTTCCGCATTCCTGGATTCGTTTAAATATTTTTTCATTCTTTTATGTTTTTTAATGCATTTATTTATTTTTTACTTCCTCCACATTCGCGTCTTGGGATAAAATCCCAGCAGTCACCATTTTTAATTTATATTTTTATATCCTTCACGTTATTCCCAGCTAATGCATTTTTTTTAATTTCTTCCGCATTTCTGGATTCGTTTAAATATATTTTCATTCTTTTATGTTTTTTAATACATTTATTTATTTTTTACTTCCTCCACATTCGCGTCTTGGGATAAAATCCCAGCAGTCACCATTTTTAATTTATATTTTTTATATCCTTCGCGTTATTCCCAGCTAATGCATTTTTTTTAACTTCTTCCGCATTCATGAATTCGTTTAAATATATTTTCATTCTTTTATGTTTTGAAATATATTTCTTTTATTGATTTTCATTTTTAAATAGTTTTTTTATTGATTTGTATTTTTAAATATATTTTTATTAATTTTCGTTTTCCAATTATATTTTTATTGGTGAGTCTCAACTTTAACCTATTTTAATTTATCTAATATATTTTTATTGTCATCGATTCTAAACTTCGGCCTTTTTTTTTTTAAATATTTTTCATTTAAAATAAAACATTTTAACTTTTATGTTTAATTAAGTTTTTTTTACCAAAATATGTCTAATTTTGTTTATATCATAAAACATATTTCTTTTAATAAATTTAAATTTATAACCTTAAACTTAGATAAATGTGAAAATTTTTATTCCTCTATTAAAAAAATTCACTAATTTATAAAAATCAAGTTTCTAAAATGAAGTTTGATTAATATACAAAATCTAACTATGTGAAAACTTACAAATAAGGAAAAAAAAGAAAAAAAAACCTCTATTGTTATCTTTGTCTGAATCCTATCAATTTTTTCTTAGAAATTTTTTTTTCTTGACACAGGAGAATATTATTTTCAACAAATTTTCAAATGAAAATCTATCGAATCGTAAAATTTGCGGCACATGTGAAAATTATCACACTTATCCAAATGTAAGGTGCAAATTGATACACACTAAGTTAAAGTTGAATATTTTTTCACTATATTTACTTGCATTTGTGCCCCCTAACCTAAAATCCTGGATCCTCCTCTGAGTATGCCATATAGTTTAAAATCTCACAATAGGTTACATGCATCATATGTATATAAATTTTATAATATATGTTTAAATGGTTGTATACTTTCATGAGTAGTTAATACAATTGTTATATTAATTGAATGAAAATTGAAATGCATTAAGCATGACATTACTTTAGTAAATATAATTGTTATATTTATGTATGTCATTGATAAGATGAAAAAGATATCCATATTTTATATATTTATTTTACATTTTATTAATTTATTATGTTTAAATATTTGAATTTAATTATAATTTATCATCTTGTGGCAGATTGAAGATATTCAATGATAATAATTTAAAAACACGATTTTAGAGGATAATACGAACTTCACCAAATTGGGGAGAGCTCAATGGATAAATACAGACACAATTATTATGGCGGGACGCTTCAATTATGAATTTTTAGGATATTTTGTAAATAAAGAGATATAATCAAAGTAGGAAACATAATCCTAAATTGGTTAGGAACTCTTTTATTAATTTGTTTTCTTTTAAAAATGATGTCCCAATTAGTTAAGAATTCCTTATTAGAGATAATTCCTCATTAAAAGAGGATAAAGTTAATCTTTATAAATAGAGAAGTCTTATTGGAGATCCATCATTCCAGTTCCAACGAAAAGCTCTCTTCTCCAAAATTCAAGTTATCTCGCTCCACCATGAGTGGCTAGGCTTTAATTCTTCCAACTCAAGGGTGATTCAAGTCTGATTGTAAGCATGGGAGGCTCAAGTTAGATCGAGATTTCTTCTTCAAGTATTCTTCGTTTCTTGTTCTTATTATTTATGAACAGTTTATATTAATTAAATTGATGTCTTCATTCATATTAATTTTTCTACAACAACCCATGAGTTTGTGATCCGTAATTGTCATGAATGATTGAAATAAGTAATAAGGAATTGGCTTATGTGTGTGTATTTATGTCTTTTCCATGTTTACATAGCTTGCATAATAGACTCTAGGAAAACAAAGGGACAAAATTAATTAATTTGTAGCTATCTCAAATTAATTGATTTTGGTTTAGTCATTCTCATCATCCTTAATGCTATTCTTTGATTAATATAGAGCGCTTTCGTGCCCAGTTGATTAATTAATAAGATTTAATTTGATGCTTGGTCTAAATTAATTAAATTAGAATAACTAAAACTCACCACAGCTGTTCCGAGTAAGTAGACTAAGTTCTTGAATCAAGAAACCAATTTTGTGTTAAGCCCATGATCAAGATTAAAATTGATGAAAATCAGCCTTTGGATTGGAAGTTTGGTAAGATTAACTTTCATTTTCCTTTTAGTTTGTCTATTTAAATTTTAAAATTTTAATTCAAAAGCCCTCAATTTTTAACTTTGAGAAATTAATTTTATTGGTTCCCTTGGGATTCGACCTGGTCTCACTACTTGTACAAGTTAGATTTAGTAAAATCAGTAATTATTTTGGAGGGTCTCGACAACCCTTACCAGTCATGCTTGTATGTTTATAGGTTAAATTTCTTTAATATATAAATGTTACAAAGTTAGAAATTAAAACGTATAATAAATAGTTGCATGCAAACATAGGGTTTTAATTGAATTAATTTTAAAGGGGCTTAAAATTAATTTCACCTTATGTTAAGTTTCTAAAATGATTAGAATTAGTGTTCGATGAGAAATTCTCTCAGATGTGAACTTTAATTCGATGGCTTGTGAGCTTGTTCTCGAATCAATGAGTCTGTGCCTTCAGCTTCTAGCATATTGAAGAATGTTTAGAGTCTTCGCTGTGAAGCTTGATGCTTGGCGAAGTTTGTGGCTTGATGAAGTCTTCGGCTCGCTTGACGAAATCTACAGCTTGATGAAGTACTTTGGTTCATGAGTTATTCGACTTGTGAAGTCTTCGGCTTGTAGCTTATGAAGTTCTTCAGTCCATTGCTTGGTGAAGAGAAGATTCAGAATTCTTGAAGTCTCGTAGTCTTCAAATCTTCCACTTCAGTTCTTCGAGTCTTCTTGGTTCTGGATGCTTCGCACCCTGAATGGTTGTAGATGACTCTGAATGCGTCGAATGCTCTGAATCTCTAATACTTCTGGATCTTTCCCAATGTCCCAAATGAGAGGTGGCCCCCTCTATTTATAGAGCTTTGGTGGGTTGGGCCAAATCTCTTTATGGGTTTTGACCAAATTAGTTGATTTCATCGGATGACCATAAGAGAGACACGTGGCATGATTAGATTCGTCGATTTTAAAATTAATTTAGGACACGTGTAATTTTATCATTGGTCCTAAATGTAATTTTAATTTTGTGATGTGACATTTAGTAATTAGCTGAAATTTCTCGTTAAACAATTAGTCTTTTATTTTTGTTTTAAATTTATTTAAAATGACAAAATAAAATATTAACATAAAATATTGTCTATAAGGGAACTCTGTCTAAGGAAGGTTCTGTCTAAAGTTAAGGTACTTAAGCTGATCGTAAGGGAGAACCTCTACCTTGGAACCGACCTGAGAGTTAAATTAGTCAATATTTTATAGCATTCAATAATGTGGTAAGTTCATTAAAGTGTTTAATGAACTAAAACATTAGTGTTAAATAAATCCAATATAAAAGTTATATTGGGCAAACTAATAAACTTAGATAATTTAATTTAGTCGGACTTTACCTAAGTAATAAACCCTAGTTTTAAAATACTAAATGGAAGGATTAGGTATATATATAAAATATACCAAGTATATAAGATATATATGGTATATATTTTTTTCCTCACGTTCTCCGTATAAGTTCACATTATGAGTTCCATGCTCGACCTCGTGTCGCCCTGGGCGAGACCTCCCTACGGAAGGTGTTTGAGTAGTTCAATACCAAGGTGAATGAAGAAAGTATTTATAGCAAGTGGGAGAAGGACGTGTGACAACACATCCTACGGTCTCCTCCATTGGTTTGCATCGTAAGGTTTCATACGCAGCCTGCGTGTCGTCCTAGAGCAGCCATCCCTACATCGTTTGTTGTATGGAATCAAAATCAGGGCGAACTCTATAAATAGATAAGGTCTCTTAGGTTTTGCACAAATTTTGTGCTTCCCTATGACGAGCTTATTGGGGCGAACCTATGGAGTCTTAAAATGGCTGGTCACAGTTACGATAAATTATTAAGTTGGTTAATAATTTCTTGACCAAACAAATGGTGACTAGTTTTTATAGGAATACGAGTTATTCTAGTGTAACATTTAGTTGAGAATATCTCAATTTAGTGAAGGGGTAGCTAACTGCCCCACTGTAGTTGTTGCTCTAAATCACTGAAGCATCGTTACAAAAATAATCTTAATTGTTTAGGGTGCATTATTACTTTTTGCTAAAATTGATTGGTTTTAATGGGTAGTGCAATAGCCTAATATAGTTTTGTTTGTATTTCAGCATGCCTACTTTTATCATCTCATTACTTGACACCGAAAAACTCAACAACGAAAATTACACACAATACTTGTGGTAGATGATCTTAGGTTTGTCTTAACTAAGGAGTGGCCTTAGGCTCCCGCGCCTAATGCAGCTTGATGCTTATGATAGATGGATCAAGACCAATGACAAGGCCAAGGTATACATCTTGGCGAGTATATCTAATGTGTTGGCCAAGAAGCATAAGAGCATGGTCACCGCAAGGGAGATTATGGACTCATTACAGGATATTGTTCGAACAATCGTCCACTCAAGCCCAGCATGAAGCCCTCAAGTTCATTTACAATTCCCACGTGAAAGAGGGAGCATCAGTGCGAGAACATGTTCTTAATTCTATTGTCCACTTTAATGTGGCTGAAGTGAACGGGATTGTCATAGACGAAGGGAGTCAGGTCAGCTTTATCTTGGAATCTCTTTCAAAGAGTTGCCTACAGTTCCGCAGCAATGTTGTGATGGAAAAAAGTTAGATTACAACCTTACCACGCTCTTGAATGAGCTACATATTTTTCAATCTCTTATGAAAAATAAGGGACAAGAATGGAGGAAAACGTTGTCACCTTAAAACGGTTCCATCGAGGTTTGACCTCAAGAACCAAATTTGTACCTTCTTCTTCTGGAAGTACGACTTTCAAAAAGAAGAAGAACAATGGTAAGCGTGCTAAAGCTTACCGTACTGCTACCAAGAAAGGTAAGGCCAAAGTTGCATATAAAGGAAAATGTTTCCACTGCAACGTGGATGGACACTATAAAAGAAATTGCCCGAAATACCTGGCTGAAAAGAAGAAAACAAAATAAGTTAAATATTATTTACTTGTTTTTTAAACTTGCTTGGTGGAGAATGATGATTCTGCTTGGATACTTGATTCAGTGGCCACTAACCACATTTGTTCTTCATTTCAGGAAATTAGTTCCTGGAGGCAGCTTGAAGCTGGGGAAAGGACTCTCAAGTTTAAAACGGGAGATGTCGTCCCGACAACCACAATGGGAGACCTAATCTTGTTTTTAGACAATAATTCATATATATTATTAGATAATGTATATGTAGTTCCCAAAATCAAGTGGAATCTAATTTCAATTTCTTTTCTATTATAATAGTGTTATGCTAAATGAAGTGTTCATTTCACGAAATAGTGTAATATTTGTCTTGCAAAACTTGAAAACAACTTATATGTATTAAGACCAACCATAACTAAAGCAATTTTGAAAATTAAGTTGTTTAAACTACTAAAACTCAAAGTAAAATACAAAGAACTTCTCCTAAAGAAAATACCTATCTTTGACACTTAAGGTTAGGTGATATAAATCTCAATAGAATTGGGAAATTGGTTAAGAGTGGACTTCTAAGCGAGTTAGAAGATGACTCCTTACCTCCATGTGAGTCATGCCTTGAAGGCAAGATGACCAAAAAGTCTTTTACTGGAAAGAGTTATAGAGTCAAAGAGCCCTTAAAACTTCTACATTTGGATCTCTGTGGTCCAACGAATGTTAAGGCAAGCGGAGAGTAAGAATACTTTATCTCTTTTATAGATGATTATTCTAAGGATGATTATATTTACCTAATGCGACACAAGTCTGAAACTCTTGAAAAGTTCAAAGAGTATAAGATTGAAGTTGAGAATCAATTAGGTAAGACGATAAAGACACTTCGATCTGATCAGGGTGTAGAGTATATGGACTTAAGATTCTAAGACTATATGATAGAATATAGAATTACATCCCAACTCTTAGCACCTGGTACACCTCAACAAAATGATGTATTAGAAAGGAGAAATAGAACCTTGTTAGAGATGGTTCTATCTATGATAAGTTATGCTCAATTGCCTGCCTCGTTTTAAGCTTATTCTATAGAGACTGTAGTATACATTTTGAACACAGTTCCATAAAAAAGTGTTTCTGAAACACCTTTCGAACTATGGAAATGACATAAAACTAGTTTACGTCACTTCAAAATCTGGGGATGTCCAGCACATGTGTTGGTGACAAACCTGAAGAAAATGGAACATCGTTCAAAAGTATGCCTATTCGTAGGTTACCCGAAGAAATGAGAGGTGGACTATTCTTCGATCCACAAGAAAAAAGAGTATTTGTATCAATAAATGCTACTTTCTATGAAGAAGACTACATGAGAGATCATAAACCACAAAGCAAAGCTGTGTTAAATGAGATTTCCAATGAAGCTACAATCACATCAACAAAAGTTATTGATGAAGCTGGCACTTCAACAAGAGTTGTTGATGGCGTTGGTACAACACGTCAATCACATTCGTCTCAAGAGTTGAGAGTGCCTCAACGTAGTAGGAGGGTTGTATCACAACCCAACCATTATGTGGGTAAAAAAGAAACCTAGGTCATCATATCTGATGATGGCGTTGAGGATCCATTGGCCTACAAAAAGGCAGTAGAAGATGTTGATAAGGACAAGTGGGTCAAAGCTGTGGATTTGGAAATGGAGCCTATGTACCTCAATTCCGTCTGGGACCTATAGATCAACCTGATGCGGTAAAACCTATATGTTGTAAATGGATCTACAAGAGAAAACGAGATGTCGAACGAAAGGTACAGCCTTTAAGGCTATATTTATGGCAAAGGGTCACACCCAAAGGGAAGGGGTAGACTATGAGGAAACTTTTTCCCCTATTGCCATGTTAAAGTCTATTAGGATACTTTTGTCCATTGTCACATATTATGACTATAAAATAAGACAAATTGATGTCTAGATTGTCTTACTAAATGGCAATCTTGAAGAAAATATATATATGTCTCAACTAGAAGGGTTCATTGTGTATGGTCAAGAGCAAAATGTTTGCAAGCTTAAACGATCCATATTTGGATTGAAACAAGTGTATGGATCTTGAAATATAAGATTTGATACTGCGATGAAATCTTACGATTTGGACCAAAATGTTGACCAGCCTTATGTATTCAAGAAGATCATCAACAACATTGTCCATCACCCTTTATTGTGATAATAGTGGTGTTGTAACAAATTCAAAAGAACCCCGAAGTCACAAAAGAGGCAAGCACATCGAGAGGAAGTACCACTTGAAGAGGGAAATAGTGTAATGAGGGGATGCGATCGTCACGAAGATCGCTTTGGAGCATAACATTACTGGTCCATTTACGAAGGCTCTCACGGCTAAAGTGTTTGAGGGTCATCTAGAAAGTCTAGGCCTACGAGATATGTAAAATATTGTCTAAGGGAAGTAGGAGATTTGTAAAGGGTATTATGTATGCCTTAGTTTTTGTATTTGTACTTTATAGTATTGTACAACACCACTGCTTTAAGTCTTTGTACACCCCACTAGAATTTAGTTCAAGTGGGAGATTATTGAGTTTTATGCTCTGAGCTCATGGTTTGTTAATGTAAAACAAATATTTATTCAATAAAGATGTTATTGAAGTTGCATGAACCAAAATCCAATAAGTTAGTATCCGAGGTTATGTCATGTAACTGGAACAGTATATAACTAATATATAATAGATATTTAATATACATGGTATATATTTGATATACATATAATTAATATACAGTATATATTCGATATACAGGTGGATAATGTTCCAGTAATAACCTAAAGGGTCAATAGTATATAGGTAAGATTTGGTACCTTATCCTGGTAAAACTATGAATACAGCCCACTTTGTAATAGTTACTGATACGAATCCATTTGTGACCAATTACATGTACCAAAGGAGCAATTACAAGAAGCAAGACAAGAAGATTCAAGAGGCTTTCACACTGCACCTTCAAAAGCTTGTTAATGCACAATAATCAACAAAGAGTTTTGAGCCCAAATTTGTTCATAATGTTACTTCAATGAGTCAAGAAGAGAATGAAGCAAAGATGGCATAGGAAAAGTTGTCTATTTTGAGAGATGGCACGGAGGACAAAAAATGTGTGCATAATTGTGAACAGGTGCCTTGGCAGATTGCACCCCTTGGGAGTTTGTGAAGTCAAAGCTTGTCAAATGTCATCCAAATGTGAAGCGCCTCCTACAGCACATAGATAAGACCATTTGAAGCGTGACTACGTTTTCTGATCCGCATTTAAGTGTCTA
>NW_019104886.1:42373-57060 GCF_001995035.1 Momordica charantia | reverse complement strand
ATAAATTAGGACTAATTAGCAGAATATAGTCAATGGAGTATGGCCGTGTTTGTTGGCTAATATTTTAATCTCAAGAATTCGCCAACCTAGTTCAATAATGTCATCTAATCTTTGGAACTACTAGAATTAAGAATTTTTATATGGTATTTAATTAAAAAAAAAACTTAATTCACTTATTTATTATATTTTTTTTTTACAACAACGAAGGGAGAGATGAGATTGAACCTTTAAATTTTAGATAACGAACAAGAACCCTTAACCACAAAACTATGTTCAAACTTGCGTTTAGTTTTATATTTTGATGCCAAACATAATAGGGTAAGTATTTCCATACGACGAATCCACATAACATCACACAAAATATTTGCAATATGCATAACCTCTAAAAATTTCAATTTAATACTTATAACTTGATTAAATTTTACAAATCGTCTTGGTAATTAAGTTACAACGTGACATATTCTTTTCAATAAAAAAAAAAACGTGACATATTCTTTTAATTACAGATGTGAAAATAAGTTAATATTTTTTGGTTAGCATTAGTCGGCTGTATAGGAAGATTCCAGTTGAAATTAGCAACTTAGAAAATTGTTTATAATCAAAGATTTAAATATCGATATCTCAATTTTATGGAAATATCGATAAAATGCCAATGTCGGATATTCATGTAAAGATTAGAAAAATTTAAAACTCATAAAAAATATTCAAATTAACAAAAAAAAATATATATATATATATTATATTTTTCTATTCCTAAATAAGTTTAAAATTATTATTATTAATATAATGTATACATTAATGATATTTACATTTTTTGTAATATGATGGAAATGTCGATTTACCAATCATTTCGACGTAGGACATGTAAAATGTCCCGTACCATGGAATATAATATTCAATTTAGAAAGGAAGCCAACCAAATTATTACCCAATCAAAACAAAATAAAATATGTTCCAATGCAATCATCTCCCCCCTATAAAATCCACAGTTGTCGTTCCACCGATTCACAATTAATATTTTGTTTTCTACTCTTGCAGTTGCAACAACCACCACCACCATGGTAGCTACACCGGCGAAAGCTGAAGCTCAAGCTCCGGCGCCATCGTCGGTGCCTCACCTGACAATTTTTCCGAGCCCGGGCATGGGCCACCTGATTCCACTCATCGAATTCGCGAAGCGCCTCCTCATCCACCACCGTTTATCCATCACCTTCATCATCCCATCNGTGTGGGTTTCGGCGGATCCTCTTCAGTAACGGGGTTCCCGAATGAAGGGTTTTTGGTTGATGATTCTATGTTGCACCGACATGATTGCAAGGAGGATTCTCCTACTTGTGTGGAGGATAGGGTGATGTCGGTTGGAATTCGTGGCCAGAATTCTTTGGAGTCTAAGGGGAAATAGGTGGTGATAGATGTTTGCCCAAAGCTGGAAGGGCATTTCTTCCAAACTAGTAATGTTGGTGGGCCTACTATTGGGACTAGTGTAGGGGTTCCGATAAAGCATGATTCCAGTGCTAAATCTTTGGGCTGGAGACGCTTGGATCGTATGGATCAGACACTTGATTCTGGAGTGGTGGCACCTGCTTTGTTGCCATTGGGCAAATGCAAAGGAGCTGTGTGTGCTCAGGTTACTGATCGGGTCTCTAAACAGAGTAGGGATAGTACTATTACGACGGATGTTTCGGTGACGACGATATCAACGACGGTGGCTGGGGACCAACCCCGCCCGAGATTATGAATCTTGTCTTCTGGAATGTGCGGGGGGTGGGGTCCCCTCGTACATTCCAAAGCCTGACCCAATTGGTTTAGGCCAAAAAACCCATTGTTTTCTTCCTCTCTGAAACTATGGCAACTAAGGCCCGGATCGATGCTTTACGACGACGGCTTCGCTTCACATCCGTTTTTTATGTTGAGTGTCGGGGGAAAAGTAGTGATTTGGCATTATTTTGGTAGGATGGATTGCGCTTTCAGTTGATTTCTTACTCACAATATCATATTGACGGGTGGGTGCACCTTGAAGGGGTTCGGTGGCATCTTACTGGTGTCTATGGCAGTCTGCATTCTTCTTCCAAGTGTCATGTTTGGGAGCTACTGAAGGGGATGAGGGGAAGTGATGGGAGCCCATGGGTGGTAGGTGGTGATTTTAATGAGATCTTGCGAGGAAATGAAAAAGTAGGGGGACGTGATCGGCCTGTCCAGCAAATGCGAGATTTCCAGGAGATGCTTGATGTTTGTAACCTTATAGATTTGGGGTTCAAGGGGGTTTTTCATACTTGGTTTCGAAGACGGCAGGGTGATGGTTCGGTTTTTGAGCGGCTAGACATAATCCTTTGTAATCCGGCGTGGCGTGAGGTGTACCAGTCATGTATGGTCTTTCATTTGGACTACTATTTTTCTGATCATAGACCATTATTATTGGATGTCCTTGGGGTGGCTCGACGAAATAGTCCTACCCGAAGATGACCCTTTCGTTTTGAAGAAGTCTGGTTGGAGGATCGAGCTTGTGCAGATCTGGTGACGGAGGCTTGGGGGGCTGATTCTGGTATGATGTCACTACTGTTGCTCAAACAGAAGTCTGAGAGTTGTGCCTGTGCCCTTGCGCTTTGGGGGCGGAAGAGGACTGGATGTTATAAACATAAAATTCAGGAAGCAGAAGTTGGCCTTCCTCGTACTATTGAACGCTTACAGGGAGGTGGTGGTTCACAGGAGGTTGTTGTAGCAGAGCTTAAGGAAGAAATTTATTGGAAACAGAGATCAAGAGAGACCTGGCTCAAGGCTGGGGATCATAATACTCGATGGTTCCATAATCAAGCCTCGTTTAGGAGGCGGAAAAATGAAATCAAGGGTCGTGAAGACTCTGCTGGTTCCTGGCACAGTTGTCCAAAACAGATGACAGATATCATTTCGGCCTATTTTTCTGATCTGTTTACTGCGTCATTGTCGAGTGCTGGGATTTGTCGGGATGTTTTGGGGGAGATTTGTGTGGTGGTTACTCATCGGCAAAATCAGCTGCTTTTAAAGCGGTTCAGTCATGAAGAGGTGGAATTGGCTTTCCGTCAGATTGCGCCCATAAGGCTCCTGGGCCTGATGGCTTCTCCGGAGCTTTCTATAGATCTTTTTGGGATGTGGTGGGGCTGGATGTTGTCCATTGTTGTTTCGAGGTTTTAAATAACAGGGTGTCACCGGCTCCTCTTAACGAGACTCTGATTGCGTTGATTCCGAAGGTAGAGTGCCGTTGGAGGATCATCGAATTCAGACCTATATCGCTATGCAATGTTTGTTATAAGATTATCTCGAAGGCTATTGTGAATCGTATGAAGCGCTTACTAGGTTTGATTATTTATTGTAATCAGAGTGCATTTGTTCAAGGGAGATGTGTGGTTGATAATGCGATCCTTGGGTATGAGTGTGTCCATTCCATTAGGAGTAAGACATCAGGGAAAGTCCATTGGGCAGCCTTAAAATTGGATATGAGTAAAGCGTATGACAGAGTTGAATGGTGTTTTATTGATCAGATGATGTTGCGTATGGGTTTTGCTGGTGCGTGGGTGGAGCTGATTATCCGTTGTGTGTCATCAGTTTCCTTTTCTTTTCTCCTAAATGGTGAGCGGCGTGGTCATATTATTCCCTCATGCGGTCTTAGGCAAGGTGATCCTCTTTCTCCCTACCTCTTTTTAATTTGTGCGGAGGGTTTGTCCTGTTTGCTGTAGGGGGCGGTTCGTCGGAAGCTTCTCTCGGGGTTCATCTTATCTCGGGGTGGTCCTCATATATCCTATTTATTTTTTGCTGATGATAGTATGCTTTTCTTTCGCGCGTCGACAGTGGAAGCGGACAGAGTAAAAGGTATTCTTGGTGCTTATGAGCAAGCCTCAGGCTAAACCATTAATTTTGAAAAATCTGTCATTTCTTTTAGCCCAAATACCTCACTTTCTGTTATGACTGCTGTTGAGTCCTCCATTGGTGTGAAGCGTGTGGTTTGTCACCAGAGATATTTGGGATTGTCGGCCTTTATGCCCCGAAACAGGAAATAGACTCTAAATTATATTAAAGGTAGGGTCTGGTCACAATTGCAGGGTTGGAAGGGCGCCTTTTTTCAATTGGTGGGAAGGAAGTACTCCTTAAGGCCATAATCCAAGTTATTCCATGTCACTCAATGAACTGCTTTAAGCTCCCTGTTGGTCTTTTGCATGATATTGGTGTGGCGATGACCCGTTTCTGGTGGGGCGACTTTAATGAGGATAATCGTATACATTGGGTTAGTTAGGAAGTTATGTGTCGGCCTAAATGTTTGGGTGGAATGGGTTTTCGTGATCTTGTTTCTTTTAATAGAGCTATTCTTGCTAAACATGGGTGGAGAATCATGAGGGATTCATCTCGTTACTGGTTTTAGCTCTGAAAGGTCGGTATTTTAAAAACAAAACGTTTTTGGATGCAGATGTTGGTTCCAATCCATCATATATATGGCGGAGCTTATTATGGGGACGATCAATCCTTCAGTCTGGACTTAGATGGCAGGTTGGAGATGGTGTGAATGTTCCCATTTATGGTTCAAACTGGATCCCGATAGATGGTAACTTACAGGTGCATTTTCCTCCTCGTCTCCCTTTGTCTAGCACGGTTTCTACTCTCATAAGTGCTTCTGGAGGTTGGAATGAGGGGATTATTCGTTGTGCTTTTGATGAAGTGAGGCAAGTTTGATCTTGCGTATTCCGGTTGGAGTTGGCATGGCGGGTGATATGCGAATCTGGCATTATGATTCTAAGGGGTTGTTTACGGTCAAGAGCGGATATCGGGTCGACCAATCTCGGCTTCTTTGTCGGGTTCCGTCGGCATCCAGCTCAGATGTGCGGAGGTGATGGTGGACTGGATTGTGAAATATGTCCATTCCGAGTAAAATTAAATTTTTTTTGTGGAAAGCCTGTCTGGATCGGCTTCCGACTGGTGTCAATTTGGAGGCTCGTGGTGTGGCTGGTGTTAACTTGTGTGGCTTATGTGGTCAGTCTTGTGAGGATCTCCTCCATACGCTTTGGTTCTGTAAAGTGGTTGTTCGAGTCTGGAAGGCGTCCAAGTTCCGTTACCAATTACCGCAGGTGGTAAGGTCGACGATTATGACTTTCTTCTGGGATTGTAAGGAAGTTTTGGATTGGGATGATATGGGAGAGCTAGCTATGATCCTTTTGGCTATTTGGAGTTTGAGGAAGGATTGGGTTTTCAATAAGGTGAGAAGGCGTGTTCCAGAGGATATTGGAAGCTGGGCAGCGGCTTTTGTCCAAGAATTTCGTCAGGCAAACGCTCGTACTTTAGATAACGTTTGTTGTCATGTTTCTACTCCTTCGCCTGTTTGTTGGAGACCTCCTCCGGAGGGTCGTATAAAATTAATACCGATGCTGCTGTGGATTTAAACTCGTTTTCCGCTGGTCTGGGTGTGGTTGTCAGAGATTGTCGGGGTCAGGTGATGCTCTCGACTGCAACAAGGGTGTTGGATATGGCAAGTGTTGATCTAGCAGAGGCATCGGCGCTAAATGGGGTCTTGATCTGGCGCGGGATATGGGTCTCAGTCCTTGCGTTCTAGAGATGAACTCCTTTCGGATTGTCCAATCGCTGCAGTCGGTTGAGGAGGACCTGTCGGAAATGGGGGTGTTTGTGACGAAGTTGAAGAAAGCAGCTGCGGATCTCGGCCTTGCATCTGTTAGTTTTGTGAAGAGAGGTGGAAACCAAGTGGCTCATTTGCTTGCGGGTTTGGGGTTGAAGAATGGGGGGGTGTGTCGGTTTGGTTAGAGGATGGTCCAGATATTATTTCCCATGTATTGCTCYTTGAGAGTTTTGGTGTTTCTGCTTAATTGATGGCTTTAGCCTATTTAAAAAAAAAAGTCTAAAAAATCTTTACATTTATTTTATATTATTATTACGTTATCTATATAATAAATTTTCTCTCACCAATTCAATTTAAAATTACATAACTTTTTTAAAAATATAAAATTAAATAATTAGAAACTGAAAAAACGGTTCTAATGCTGCATAAATTAGAACATAAATAATATGAATCATAAAAATATTTATTCAAACAGATCATTTTCCCACTTTTCATCACAAAAAAAAACATAAATAAGATGAGTCATAAAAATGTTATAGAATTATTTTCACCAATCAAGTTTAGTATCTCATAAAAGTTAAAAAGAATTAGTTATACAAAATATAGTTTAAACTATTACATTATCAAGTATTTGAAGGCACGATGTTATAATTATCCATACACCTCAAAGCTCTCTCTCTCTATTTTTTTTTTATATCAAAGAAACACTCACTAAAAAGAAATCGGACCATTTAGGGTTATATCAAAAGAGTGGTTACCACGCACTACAATCAAAATCAACGAAGGAAAACAACTATCCCAAAGGTTAGAGAAACGATAAGAAATTGCACACTTGACCAATAAAACAACTTACTTGTTCAAAGAACTAGGAACATTAACAAATTTTAGCCCACTAATTTGTCGGAGAAGACTCCTCAATTAATGGAGGGATTTTGTCAATTATGGCACTCTTATTTAGGATTGGAAGGGAAATAATTGTATCCAAAGTTAGCCTTATTCTCCACCATGATAAATAAGGAAGGATTAGGCAAATTCCCCAAATCGTGCTAGTCACGGATCTCAATAAAATTGAGATTGTTAGCCTCCACAGATTCCAAAATGGTGTTCGAGCCGATCTCCTTGTACCTTCGTCGTCGCCCCACTTCTACTCCATCATCCTTGCCTCTGGACCATGGAAGTTCCCCGAACCAGGATGAAACGAAGATGAAAAGTCATCCCAAGAGATCGCAGAGAAGTGCCCTTTCCAATTTTGTGCCTGATAACTCTTCAAAATACCCTGATGACAAAGCCACAAACCATACATAACAATGTTGCCTTTGATTTTATCAGCTGCAACAGCACTATCAGCATCCAACAGGGAGATCCTCGATACCCGACCTCTATCGCTATCACAAAAACCAATGGAAAAGAATGATTCTTCCAGGAAATAGTTTCCACAACATCAAGAGAGATTTCTGTTATATCTCCATTCGTGCTACTTCTTGAAAAAAATCACAGAAGAATTAGAACAAAATAGAGAGGAACACCATCTGAAAAATACTTAGCCGAGGACTGAGAGAAAACACACACCTCTGACTGAGAGAAAACACACACCTTTCATAGAGAGGAGAAGAAGAGGACCCACTTTTTTCTCTAACTCTTTTGAAAAAACTCAGTCTTCACAGAGAAGAGAGAAACTCAGTTGGGAGACCTAAAAGCTCTCTTGAAACAACTAAACGAGCCAAACAAAATATAATATAATACTCTAACAAAAGAGTCAAACTCATGTTCTAATAAGTTTAGAACATATTCTTTCTTCTCCTCTTCATTCATGGTGACAAACACTCTTAGCAAGTCATGTGATCTTGTCAAAATATTAGTGACCTTAAAAAGTAGCAAGTTAGATAGTTTTTCTATATGTTTTAACTCATCAGTTAGTTGATCTTGTATGTTAGACACTTCTCTATCATTTGAAAAGACTTCTATAAGCTCATCAAGCTTTGGTGCTACTTCTGTCACCGAATTTGCTATGTGTTTGATATGATAACTCATTCCATCCTTTTTGAATGTTTTCTTTTTATGACCTTTACTTGAACTTTTATTAATGAAATTAGGTTAAAAGTTGAGGAAATTAGGTTGAAGTGTTCTCATTTTTAAAAATTTTAATTTGTAATTTTTTTCCTCTCTTCTATTCCTCCTTTTTCTTTCTACAAAAATTCAAATTATTTTCTTTTTAAACTACTCTACCATTTCTTTAATTTTTTTTTTTTAATATAAGAGGGATATTATCAATATTTTTCATTTTTTACTAATATTTATTTTAACTATATTAATTATTTTTTTATCCCCTCTTATTCTATTTCTCTTATATAGGTATATTCTTGTCAAAATCATAAAAATTTATTTTAAAATTTTATTATGTATGTTGTTTGACATAAAAATATCATAATATCGATATTTCATATCTATGTAATAAAAATATATTTGATTAGTCAATAATTTTCATTAATTTTTTTTTCTTGTTTCGATATTTCATCGGTGTCGACATTTTCATAAGTAAATTATTTAATTTTTACCTATGATGATTAAAAGTGATCAATTATAGCCTAATTAAGCTACTTTAAAGTTACATTTACTAATTTAAACAATTTCCATCAATTTCATAATTTCCGTGATTTTTCTCGAAATATCCGTCGACATCGACATGTCCATCGTAAAATCGGGAACTCGACATTTCCATCGACATCGACATTTCGAACTTTGTGTCAAACCACTATAAAATTTATTGGTGTCACCTCTTGTCGTTTCTTTTTAATTTCTACATTTAGTTACTTTGAGTTATGTCCGCCCAATTGCATGATGATATTGCTTAATTATTTTGTGCAATAATTCTCCTTATTATTAATTCTATATGTTTTGAGTGCATTTTTAAGTTCAATAAATTTGCTTGTTTTTATTGTCTTACTTTTTTAGGATCGATATGGAAACACGAGAGGTATGTGAATATAGGGTTGCTTACCAACTTATAGATTTAAAAATAAAGTGGAAGAATAATAAAAAAATCAGATGAAATTTAAGTGCAAAAATTAAAAGAGCCGAGAGAAAGAAATGATACCATGAATTTTTATAGTGGTTCGAAAATTCCTACTCCACTCCCCAAAACTCTTTCTTGGGTATTTTACTGCATCGGCTCTCTTACGAATGACAACCTGCGAGCTCAAAAGTAAACCCCCTACCGATTCTTTTGTAGGTTCAGGATCCAACCTACACCAATCTTTTTCACTAGTTTAAGATCGAACCACTCTCACAATCCCAAGGTGCACCCACACCTTAATAAAAGATCTCAAATTATGTAAAAATAAGCAATACAAAAGAAATACCTCACTAAGGTAGATTTATAAATTTCACACTAAAGCAATGACTAAAAAACCACAATCTAATGTATCTCTCACAAAAATGATAAGCAAGTTTAAGTGTACAGGAGAGAATGAAAGTTTTTCACAAGTTGAGAGGAGAATTTGAAGAGAGTAAGATTTTCACTTTGATAATTGGTGAGGAGAATGATGAAGTTGGTGGCTTTAAATAGAGTTTCAAAGATGAAATTTGGTCATTGGATCCAGGACAAAATAGAATGAACGGTGGAGATTAAGAGAAAAGATAAATAAAATAAGTAAAGAAAAATTATAGAGATTTAGAGAAATTGGTAGATATTAAGGAAATTTGTATATTAGATTTGTGGGAATGTAGGGGAATTGAGGAAATGAAGGTAAAATTAAAAAATTACTAATTCTAAATTTATTGGAATGCGCAGCATGTCATCACATGATTCTTCCATGCCAGCATAATTTAACTATTAGATGCCATGTCGACAAAGTGCCACATCATATACCACATGTCAGCTTATAATTGGTTTGACTATCCATACGTCACCTGTCTTATATGTTTTGTCAAACTAAACTTATCTTGACCATAACTTCTTTGTTTGAACTCTAATCCGAATGATTCAAAATGTTTTAGATATACTTTTCTAAGCTATACGCTATAGACACTTTGAAACACTAAAATCATCAATAAATAAAGTTTGATATCATCAAACCATATGGTATGATTAAAGCTGGTAAAGCTTGTAGATACCGTATTTGGTTCAGCCCAATTTTATTTTATTTAATTAAATAAATTGAAAAAATATTTATGTCTTTCATTAAAAATACAAAAAGATAGAAGAAGAAAAGTAAAACATTTTAGAATAATCTTAAATTTCAAATTCAATTTGATTTTCTATTAAAACTATGTGATTTTTAAATTTTGAAATACACTGAAAACAGTTTTAAAAACAGTTTGAAGAATTGATTATGGTTTTTAAAACTTTAACTTAATTTCAAATTGATTCTCTTTTTTAGACTTTCAGTTAAGGTTTGGAGAATTTTAAAATATGATTTCAATTTGATTTTTGATTTAAAACGAGATTTTCAATTAAAGATTACAAAATCTAAAATTTGAATGGATTCTTTTAGGCCCTATATAAAGGAGGGTTCACCCACATGAAAGGGACGGCGGAAAAGAAAAGGTTGAGATTTTGTTTCTAAAATTGCTTTTAGTGAACTACACTCCCTCTTTCCTTTCTTTCACTAGCAAACCATTTTCTCTCCTCTATTCTCCAACTCTTTCTCAACCACACCATCTATCTCCTCTCATATTCCGTCACAATCCGGTGGCGAGCAACTCCGACAGCGACATGGACCCGACGGTGAGGGCCTACAAAGTCCGACCCTCGACGTTCAGATCCTTTGTTCCGATGACCTTTGACAAATCTCCCTCCATTCTATGGATATTCTCTCTATAGGTGGGTAAGGTTGACAAAATATTTGTTTTTTTTTCCGTACATCTTGGTAGAAATTTTAGGTTTTTTGCATGTAGTTTTCGGTGTTAACAATTTTCAGGACTGTTTTGAACTTTTTGGGCTGTTTTCGATGTAAAATTTTACAATTTTTGGGACTGTGTTTTCTGCGTTTTTGGGGCTGAAAATTGAACTTTTTTGGACTGTTTTCGTGTAAAACATTACAGTTTTTTAGATTGTTTTTCAGTATTTTTTTGGGCTGTTTTCGGTGTAAAATTTTTCAATTTTTTGGGACTATTTTTCAGTGTTTTGGAGCTGAAAATTAAATGTTTTTGGGCAAAATTAAGGATTTTACATGCAAATTAATTTTGAATTGACTATGTCAAATTCTAAAATGAGGACTGAGTAATGCGTTTTCGTTTTCGTGGAGTACTCTCGTGCATGCACGAAAATCCTCAAATTAATTTTCAAATCTCCTTGTTCGACATAATAAAGGAATAAACAATTTTTGACATGAAAAGAAATCGATTTTCAAAATAAGAGATAAATCGTTTAAAAAATTGAGTTAAAGAAAGATAAATTGAAAACGGGTTTCAAATAAAATAAATGATTTTCTAAGATGCAGGAAAAAATTTTAAAACTTTCAAAACGAATAAAAAAGATTTTAAAAGAAAACAAAGTTTTCAAATTCACTTCGTTTTAGAATTAATAAACAAACAAAAATAATAAAATCTTTTGAAAAACTCGGATGACGGAGATTGGAAAGGTAACTTTCAAATATTATTGAGGTGACAATTTTTCCTAATAGCCTTTGTGCCACTCATAATATGAATTAATAAAATATGAGACATTTAAAATAAAACAAAAAAATCATTTTTTATGGACTAATAAATTAAAAAGATAATTTAAGATAAAATATGGTAACCGTTTGTTTCATTTTTTAGGTGACCAATCACATCTCATAGTTGGTTAGTGGCGACAAAACACTTCTCTCGAAAGAGATCCTTTAATAGATGGCTTTTCGCGTCGCAATGACGTTGCGACAAAGCTAACAACTTTTTAAAGTTGAAAATTCATAGGTAACCAGGGAGTTGGAAAAAGGCACTTGGAGATTCTCAAATAGGTCGTTTCTAAGACGAACTAATGGATCAGATCGAATTGAAAAGTGGAAAAATTTGTACAAGTTATATCTTTTGTATTCACGTCGTCTCTAGAATTGCCATTCAATCCTACATGTAGAATGTCAGTAATTATCCCACTGGAAAGCTGATCGACTTGCTCGTCATACGACACATGCCTTTCCTCGACTTGGTGAACCCGAGCTTTAAAGTCCATGTGGCTTTATGGGAGTGGTCCATGTGTCGCTTCTCGATTTGTCCGTAATAATTTAAAAAACGTTTTCAAAGATTATAAATAATAGAAAGTCTCTTAATTCTCAAACTGGAGCATTTTCACCTAAAACCTATTATATAGTTAAAGGAAAAGAATTCAATGTTCTTTCTTTCCTTTTGGGGAGGGAGGATTAAGAAAATCCTATTGATTTCAACTTTCTCCAAACGTTTGGGAAAAGCATGAAAAAAAAGGCTGGAACGGAAGATCCCTTTGCCCCATAGTAAAAGAGGCAATCTTGTTGTTCTTGCTCTATGAAGATATGTTGTTAGGTGTTCCGTTTTATTTTTCCATTAAGGCTGAACCTAAATCTATGCTTGAGAGACAGTTGTCCATATACTAATAAGGGATGAGATGTAGGGATTCTCAAGAAGAGAGGAGTCGATGTGTCCCCCCAAATCGTCCAGATCCACGAGTGGATAGAAAGTTGGATATACAATAGATCTTGCCTAAATTGCCCCCATCTATTCTCTCGAGAATAAATTTGGTTTCAAATCCCAATTCGAGTAAGAGAAGTATGACATAATAATGTGCCATGGATGATCCACATCTTAAGGTCAATCACTTATGAGTATATTGAGTTGTCTATATGACTAAGAATCCCTATAGCCTAGGCACAACCACGACGCAATTATGAGGGGCACACTCTACATCTAAGCCAATGACGAAGTTTTCATTCATTTCTATCCTATTCACTCGTATTGATCTAATACGAGGAAAAGTTTGTACTTTCTTTTGTCCTGGTCCATGGTTTGAACGTGTCATACATACACGCTAGTACATATGCTCCTTGACACTAAGGGCATCCCCAAAGGACAGGTGATTTGGTAACATTTCTGTCGGGCTATCTTGTGTTTCTAATAAGTTGTTTAAATTGACATTCTCCAAAAATGATACAATTAATAACCCCGCACGTACAAAAACCATTAGAATAACATCCAATACTTATTTAGCACTGTACAAAGTATTTATAATACGGGAAATAAATACCATTTTGACAATATTTTCAATAGGAAATTCAAATGGATATGCAGGCTCACTAATCATTGATGATTCTAGACCGCTAAAGCCATGTTACTATTGAAAAAATATATGGTAACAACATATATAGCCATTTAAATAGTCAATTTCAAAAGAAGACCAAACAACTTTTAGTTTCGAATAATGGCCAACCTAAAAATAGGAAGATGTGTACTAATTTTGTAGGTACAAAATTACCCTCTTTAAAATAAATATATTATTATTATTATTATTATTTTATAGGAGAATCCTTCCTATATTTTTTCCTATTATTTTTATAGGATAATTCAAATATTTTTAGAATCTTATCAATATTTTTTAATTCAAATATTTTTCTAACTAATTTTTAGAAGAATTATATTAATAAATCTAGGCATAAAATATTCATTAAATTAAAATCTAAAACAAAATTTGAACAAGAAAATCATTATCCTAAAAAGACAAAATGTAAACAATAAAATCATACACGGAATAGGTGAATAGAGGAACAAACACAGTGAAAACAAATAATGTAAAGAAATAATTCGAATAAATAAGATGCATTTTTTGAACAATTAATATAAAAATATAAAGCACACTACCTCAAATAAAAATGGTACACAATCTGTAAAAATTCAACCCTCTCCCTCCATTACCCTCCACCACCCACCACCTCTATCACCCCCTGCCTTGCCCTACCGTTTATTCCCTCGGTTTTGTCAATTTGTCGCACATAATAAGATTTGTCTCCTCGCTTGATTTTTGTTTTTTGTCTCCCTTACAATACCTTCCGTCTCATCTCTCTCTCCCTTCATCAACTTTGCTCCGATCCTTCCCTGTCTCCTCTGCAATCGTCTCCTTAAATTTGGAAATTTTTGTCTCCATATATATATCAAATACATTAATAAGAATAGTGGTTGAAAAAAAAACTAGAATCCAGGAGAGGTAATAGAAGTTTAGGATATTTTGATTTTAAAAATAATAAATAAATAGAAAAGGTAAAAATGTCAAAATCAAACTTGTGAAATAGTTGGAAAAATACAAATGTACATTTTTCATGATCAAAACTATTGATCATTCAAATTAATTTTTTTAGGTGAATTACGAACTAGAATATGATAATTTTTCATCGACCAGCTCAAAATTAAATCATACCTCCAAAATAATCTTAAGAAGACATTATCCCAAACGCATACTTGACATGTACCCCTCTTCTAGCTTCATCACGAAGGAAAACAAAAACCAAGATTTTCTTTACCCAGTATCAAATGCGAGCTACGAGAAAATAGAACATCTTTCAAAAGTATCAATATTGTCACATAAATCGCAAATATATGAATATAATACACTAAAAAGTTTTCCATCCTAATGGAATAGGTAACAAATCAACTTTGCCACCCACCCCGACTAAATCACCCCACTAGTGTCCAAATGTGAGTAAAATAGTAAATCGTCTCAAGCTCTTGCTTAATTTTTAAAAAAAGAATAGATGAGTAAATAATAAAGAGTTCTTGGAGTTTCTTCAAAAGAATTAGAGACAATGAAATTATAAAAAAATAAAAAATAATAATTAGAAAAAAGGAGAGAGAGAGGGTCTAAATTTTAGAAGAGAAAGTCAAAAGGCTACAAATAATGGTAAATAATATACATTAGAATTACATAGATACAAAAATCCATTGATCTTGATCTGGTGTGTTATGCAGTGATTTATATTATGTATTGTACATCATTTGAGGAGGCCTTGGTGGAGGATGTTGCCTGGTGTTTACGGATCTCAAGCTTTGGAAGGGTTCCTCTGGATTATTGAAATCTGTTAAGAACTCTTCTTCTCCATGCCCCGCCGCCGCCGCCGCCGCCCCGGCGAACTGCTGCACTACCAAAACCGAAGTC
>NW_019104886.1:17859-29082 GCF_001995035.1 Momordica charantia | reverse complement strand
GCCTATTTATAGCTAAGGTCCATGACCTTTACAAGGAAGGTGTAAAATAAAAATAAACCTAAAAATAAAATAAAACAACTAAAAGAAAAGATATTTCCTTCAAATTGCCAACTTGATAATCAAGTAAGGCAATCATTTCCTAAAACTAATTTTGATTAAAATAAAATAAATCAAAGGAAAATCAATTAGAGATATTTTCTAAATCCACCAACTTGTTAACCAAGCAAGGGAATATTATACCTTATTCTAATCAAAATAAAATTTAGAAAAATAAAAATAAAGTAATTTTCCTTAAAAGGAATAGAGTGGGCGGGTGCCACCGTCAAATTCTGAGCTACACTAGAACAGCTTATCAACTAGGAGGTCATCCAACTGAAGATTACTCCAAGTCAAGCACGTTTAACTTTAGAGTTCTTATGATTGAGCCACCGAAAAGGAAGGTGCACCTTGTTGGTATAGGTAGTAACGATAAATTCTTTTAAGCCTTTTCTTAACCATGCTCCCATGGTCTCAGGATCCCTATCATTTGGATGTGGTAACGGTTCATTCATGTACCCCTTCTCTCTAGTCGGACGTCACATGTTGGGTATCGAGGCTTCAGGTACAAAGGTCGGGGTCGATACCCCAATTTTGATAAGATGGGTGTCGAGGCTTCGGGTACAAAAGTCGGGGGTCGATACACTAGTCTTAGTAAAAATGAGTTTCGAGGCTCCGGGTACAAAGGTTAGGGGTCGATACACTAGTTTTAGTAAAAATGAGTGTCGAGGCTCCGGGTACAAAGGTCGGGGGTCAGCATGGTGAAACTAATTGTTGGGTAAGTAGTTCTTATTTAGGGGTTGTTTGTTGGTTGAGTATGTATGAATTATATGGCGATTTCTGTGTGTTTTATTATCCAATAATATGAATGTTGATTATCTTTTTGTGGATGTTAATGATTATGAGTATTTTGGATGAAAACATGTTGGTTCTGACTGGATGTGATTGATTAGCTTGTTGTTGGATTCGATGCTTAGTTGTAGTTACGAAAGCATACTGAAATAATTTAGAAACATGTTGGTTCTGACTGGATGTGATTGATTAGCCTTGTGTTGTTGGATTTGATGCTTAGTTGTAGTTATGAAAGCATACTGAAATAATTTTGAAACATGTTGGTTATGACTGCATCTTATTGATTAACTTTGTGTTGTTGGATTCGATGCTTGGTTGTCGTTATGAATTATTGTGAGACGTTTGATGCATAGGTCATGACTTAGAAATATGCACGACTCTAGTGAGATTTCTGAGATGCTATGAAGTCAATGGGTGAGTATCAGGGTCAGAGGGCTGATACGTCACTAGTTGGGTATCCAGGCTCCGGGTACAAAGTGAAGGGATGTGAATCCCGGTGCGGAAACGAACCGTTGTTCGTGAAATTTGGGAAACAAAATAAAAAAGCTCAAGATGAAAATACAGAGGGAAACCATTACCTTTTAAGAACGTTTCTTCAACTTTTTCCCAACGAACACCACCAAAAAAACTTCCTTGCTATCCTCTTGGGTTTCGAGAACATGTTTGTGGGAGTGTTTCTTTGGAATGAGAGGGAGTGTTGAGAGAGGGCTTGAGAGAGATTTGGAAGTTCAACTTTTTCTCTGTTCTGTTCTTTTCTTTGCAGAACAGTTCTGCAATCTAAAAAGAGATGAAGAATGACGTGCGGTAACTCCCCACGTCATATTAACTCCCCAATCCCCTGCAAATTTGTAGGGGAGTTTAATAATATTATTAATATTATTATTAATATTAATAATATATAACAAATATATATATATATATATAATTAATATATATATAAATAAGTAATCATATTAATTAATAAAAGTTAATTAATTATTAATCTAATTAATATATATGAATATATATCAAATAAATAATTAACCCTTAATTCTTTATCACATGAATAGAATCATATTCTATAACATTTTTCTCGTATAACCCGTAGTTCTAATGTACATCTTAAGCACATTATTCTTAACCTATAGTTTTAATATGAATCTTATTCATATTAATTTTATTTGAATCTCATCAAATAATTTCTCTCATAATATATAGTTTTAATTTATAATTAACTATATATTATAATATATCAATATACATATAATCCCTTAAGTAATTTGAACAATTCAAATTCTTCCAAAAACTTGATCCTCGTTTTACCCGTTATGAGCTAGAAAAGCGACCTAATGGACCTACATATCAGAAGCTCCAACGATGCAAGATTAATCGGTCAAACTCATTGACTGAGTTAATCAAGATTCGTTAACTACGGGTCATTCCACTAAAGATCCGCAGTTGCACTCTTCTCACTGTAGAATGTTTTCGTGTCTATGGATATACGACCATTAATGACGAGTCAATTCTTCACGAGTGCTCGTAACTCAAGTTGGGTCAAAATTACCGTTTTAACCCTAAGTTACATCTTACTCCTTAAATATCATTGCTCCTCTAATGAACAACCTGGTTATGGTCCGACCAATAACCGGAAGTCCCTCTCGGGCCAATGAGAGGGTGGGGCCCCTTGTTCAAGTCCCGGAGTCAGCATTTAAGGGACCACTCATCTACTCCCCTAAAGTCAGAGAGGAGTGAATTCCATCTTGTGAAGTTATGTACCCAGCTCCCCACTCGGTCTCGTCCCAAAAATGGTAGGAATATTGAGTCGTCAACTCGAGCCACTCTCACCCATACAGATCAAAGGACGAGCCCTCACGGGCAGGAGTCCATAACTCACTCAGGATTGAGAATTAGTTGTATGGTCATCCTAAGAAATAGCAATCTATTAGTTAACTGTGTTACATCTAAAGATTGGCTATTTCGTGGTTCGGTCTTATACAAACTCATTGTATAGGATACCCCCACTCGCATGTCTCCACACGAACGACCTGGATCGAGTCGTCTGTAACCTTACAGAGTGGGCCGTATCCATACTGTTGCCAAGATAAGGTACCCAGCCTTATCCATATACTATAGACCCTTTAGGTTATTCACGGGACATTATCCACTTGTATATCAGGGTATATCAANGTCTTATACAAACTCATTGTATAGGATACCCCCACTCGCATGTCTCCACACGAACGACCTGGATCGAGTCGTCTGTAACCTTACAGAGTGGGCCGTATCCATACTGTTGCCAAGATAAGGTACCCAGCCTTATCCATATACTATAGACCCTTTAGGTTATTCACGGGACATTATCCACTTGTATATCAGGGTATATCAAATATATACCTCGTATATCAGGGGTATATCAAATATATACGAAGTACATATACTGTCCCGGTTACACTAAAATAACCTCGGATGTTTGGTTTATTAGATTTTGGACAATGCAATGCTATGAATTCAACAACAAATTTATTGAATAAAACTTTATTGAATATACATTTGTTTTTACAAAATACAAACTACGAGTTTAGGGCAACACACCCAACACAAAGGTCGGGGGTCGATACGCCAAACTATTAACAAAGATGTGTGTCGAGGCTTCGGATACAAAGGTCGACGGTCGATGCGATGAGTCTTAGAGGAAGGTAAGTATTGGGACCTCGAGAGGAAAGGATAAGGGCCAATATGTTGCAAAGTCATCGATGCCTTAGCTATGCGTGGTTAGGGGTCGGTGCAACAGTTCGAGGCCTTGGGTACAAAGGTCAAGGATTGAACGCCAAGCGCCATAGAGAAGTGTCGATGACCTGGGTACAAAGGTCAAGGGTCGATACAACTCGAAGGAATAAGTCTTAGAGGAATAAGAAGGATAACTAATGAGTTTAGAGAAGTATCGAGGCATTGGATATGTGTGGTCAGGGGTCGGTGGAACAGTTAGAGGCCTTGAGTACAAAGGTCAAGGGTCGAACGCCAAACGTCGTAAAGGAGTGTCGAGGCCCTCGGTACAAAGGCCAGGGGTCGATACGACTCAAAGGAATAAGTCTGGAGGAATAAGAAAGAGAACTAGTGAGTTGTGATGTGAGGCTTGGGGTTGACATGTAGGTTGCATGTTAGGGCAAGCATTTGCGTAACCTATTTTGTTTTATGTAAAACATGATATTAATAACGAGCATGATGTGTTGCTGTTGTGTAAACATGTTGGTTGTGCGTGCCCTTTAGGTAAGGGCTGCTTACTGGGTACCGTGGTTGTACTCACCCCTTTTTTTTTCTCTCTAGATTTGTTAGGTAGTAAGGTAGCACACGCATATAGTGATGATGCGGAGGGGACTCGACAAGAAAGACCGTAGCTAGCTTTTCTTTAGTTCTAATTTGTTTATAATAAGTTTTGTTAGTGGTCCTTGTTGTTCCAGTTTATGTTCTATGTTGAGGTTTGGATTTTGTAATAGTTCAGGTGGTTAGTAGAATGTTTTAATCGATTCATTCTTTGGCTAGACTTGTACTGAAGGTTAGATGGTTGATTTTGTTGGTTTTCGTTTCGGAACGTTTATTAAAGTTGTAACTTTGTTTTAGCTTTATTGCCTTTTTAAACGATACGGAGGTTAGTAGTTGCTTAGCCTTGTTTGGCGTTAGTTGTTCTTGCTTAAGTCCTTTTGTTGTGTTTTAAGTGTAGTATCAGAGTAGCGCAGTGGATGCGTGGTGGTATGATTTGTTTATTCCGAGTTGTTAGTGTTCTATTTTCTTAATTCGAGTGGGACTTTTAGGGCGATTTTAGTAACGGTCCCCATTTGGGATGTTGAAAATCTTGGGGTGTTACAGTATAATGTGACGCCCGAGTATAGGGATCCTGAGACCATTGGAGTATGGTTAAGAAATGGCTTAAAAGAATTGATAGTTACTACCTATACCAACAAGGTGTACCTTCCTCTTCGGCGGCTCAATCATAAGAATTCTGAATTTAAGCATGCTTGGCTTGGAGTAACTACGGTTGGGTGACCTCCTTGTTGATTTACTAGGAAGCATGTGAGTGAGGACAAAGTATGCTAAAAGGGCTAGTGTTGGTCCTTAGGGATAGTCTAAGCTGTTCTAGTGCAGCCAAGTTGTGAATGAATCGATACCACATCCGAAAAGTTAAGCGTGCTTAGCTTGGAGTAATCTTAGGTTGGGTGACCTCCTAATTTATTCGATACCACATCCGAAACAGAGGGACATGGTTAAGAAAATGCATAAAAGAATTGATAGTTACTGATAACTCTCCAAAAGAGAGTTATTTGTACATGAATTCATATAAATTAACTAAGAATAGCATCACTAACACCCAATCTACACTGGTTTTATGCAAAGAATGTTATAAATTCAATATCCTCCTTATTATTTTGCTGATAATGTTGAGAGTTATGAAGAATGATCTAAATTTGAATGTTTTGTTGTAGCGTCGAAAGCAAAAGGTAGAAAAAGACAGAGTTGACAGTGACAACTTTTACCCGAGAAATTAGTATAGTAAAATGGAAAAGTTGGGTCCCACTTTATCATTTGTGTTGCCCTAAAACCAAGAGGGGTATAAAAGCTTGTTGTTAAGGGTGCCTCTAACACTTCCCATCCCCTGACTTCACTCTCACTTGAAGAAAGCTCCCAAGAAATCGTTGAAGAAGACAACAAAGAGAGAAGGGTGCTGTTATTATTCATTTTCTTCTTCTTTCGTACTTTTTAGTGCACGTGGTTTGTATTTTCTTCTTCCTTTTTCTTGTATGACATTGAGTAGCTAAGTTTATTTGTAAGGGGGAGGATGTTGTGAACTTATTCTTGGGTTGTAAACTTTGCTTTGTCTTGATGATGATATATATATATTGAGTTGAAGTTGTTTTTAACATTTAATTTTCAATGTGCTTGGCCGTCGTATTGGAATATCTTGTTATTAACTCTTGGAAAATTGTAATATGAAGTGTTTGGCTTCAACTCGTTGTAGATTCTACTTGAGTTTAATGCAGTAGCATCGTTTACGTCAGCCCAAAAGAAGTCAGATAGACTCTTACCCCTTAGCCTTGTTACATCAGTAGTTACTATTTAATTCAATTTAAATCAAATTGTATTCATATATTTTCTATTCAGTTAGTTAGTAAGCTTTTTATGCACTATTTCATTTAAATTCCAAAGTCTTTGTATTCAACCATACTTTTACTAAGCTTATTTAGTTTTCTTAAGTTAAATATTGGAGTATTTAGTTATCAACCCCTGTGGATACGAACTTTTTATCACTTGCTACAACGGTTGTGTACACTTGCACAGAAGGGTTCTAAGTCGTACCAACAAGTTGTTGGCGTCGTTGCCGGGGATTTATTCAACTTTACACATTATGTTTTTACTTAAGAAAATATGTGCTAGAAAGATTTCTTTTAACTACTGTTTGGTGGATTTGAAGGTGAATGCACGATCTATAAGGGTTGGAATATCTACTTGATAACGAGATAGAGAGCAATTTCATCGAAGAAGAAGAGCACAACGTAGACAACAAGTAGCAGTTTGCCCTATAGATCAACTACTGAGAAATCCTAACCTTGTGGTTCCCAATCCAGAAGTTGAAGGAATTAATAGAGGATAGTTGATTGTACCAATATTTGTTCCTCCTCTTGATGCCATTCTGTTGGCTGATGACAGAGAAAGGGCAATTAGAGCATATGTCGTTCCTATATTTCATGGGTTATATCCGGTTGTTGCAGAACCACATATTGAAGCAAAAATGTTTGAATTAAAGCCTGTCATGTTCCAAATGCTCCAAACAGTAGGTTAGTTCTATGGGAATACATATAAAGATCCCCATCTGCACTTGACGTACTTTTTAGAAGTAAGCGATTCATTTAAAATGCAAGGGGTATCTAAGGAAGCATTGAGGTTGAAGCTGTTTCCCTACTCACCGAGGGATAAGGCTAGAGATTAGCTGAAGTCTATGCCAGCTGAATCTATTACTTCCTAGAATGATCTTGCTGAAAAATTCTTGATGAAGTATTTTCCTCCAAGTAAGAATGCAAAATATAGGGGAGAAATCAATGATTTTCAACACAAAGTTGGGGAGACAGTGAGTGAATCTTAGGAGAGGTTCAAAGATCTGCTAAGGAGGTGCCCCCAATGGTCTGCCTAGGTGTATCCATATTGAGACCTTTTATAATGGGCTAAATGAAGCAACAAGGTTAGTGGTGGATGCATCAGCTAATGGGGCATTATAATCCAAATCGTATATAGAGGCTGTTGACATTTTAGAAAGGATCTCCTCTAACAATTACCACTGGTCATATCCCAGAGCCTCAAGTGATAGAACTAGTCACGAAACTGCTAACGACGATTCAGTGGCTTCACTGAAGACTCAAATTACCAACCTGACTAATATGCTCAAGAACATGAACACTGCTGCAGGATCGTCAACTAGCCATGAAATCAACAATATGCTAGCCATCTCTTGTTCTTATTGTGAGGGATGGAGGCAACACCCTAATTTCAGTTGGGGAGGGAACCAAGGACAACAGGATGCCTCTCAATTTCAGCAAAAGGAGATTCACCACCCTAGGCTCATAATGTCTAATCAACAGGAGGAAGTGAAGCCAACAACAAGTTCCTCCAATTTTATAGAGAAGCTAATGAGAGAATACATGGCGAAGAATGATGCAACACTCCAAAGCAAAGCAACTTCTCTAAGAAATTTGGAAGTCCAATTGCGGCAAATGGCAAATGAGTTGAAAAATAAGCCCCTTGGTACCTTGCCTAGTGACACCGAAAATCCCAAGAGAGAGGGGAAGGAACAATGTAAAGCTATAACTCTAAGGTGTGAGAAGGCTTTACCCGCACTGTATCCTTCGGAAACGCGAGCAGATAAAGCATACTGCCATGAAGAGGAAACTATAGAAAATGAGTTGGTTGATGATAAAGGAGTGAACGATGTTGGAGCATCGAATAAGCAGATACCAGTGACAGAAGCTCAACCTAAACCTGAAATTAGCAGAGGAAAAAGAGTATCAGAAGCTGAATTAGTGAAATAAGCAGACCCAAGTGAAGCACCAGTCCAGAAAAGTGTGGAAACACCAGGGGAATATAGACCACCACCTCCCTATGCTCAAAGGCTTCAAAAGAAAAACCAAGATAATCAACTCAAGTATTTTTTGGACGTGTGGAAGCAAATCCACATCAATATACCCTTAGTTGAGGCTCTTGAGTAGATGCCTAACTATGCAAAGATTTTGAAGGATATCTTGACCAAGAAAAGGAGGTTTGGAGAGTTTGAAACCATAACTTTAACCAAGGAGTTCAGTGCAATTTTAACAGACAAGCTTCCACAGAAAATTTGGGATCCAGAGAGTTTTACTATTCCAATCTCTATTGGTGGAAAGAATGTGAGCCATGATCTATGCGATTTACGTGTCGGCATAAACCTCATGCCATTGTCAGTATATTAGAGGTTCGGTATTGGTGAAGCAAGGCCTACCACAGTGACACTACAGCTAGCTGACATGTCAATCACTCACCCAGATAGCAAAATCAATGATGTGTTCGTGCAGGTGGACAAGTTCATTTTTCCAGCTGACTTCATCGTCATCGACTATGAAGCAGACAACGAGATCCCAATAATTTTAGGGAGGCCTTTTCTAGCCACTAGTAGAGCGCTAATAGATAGGCATAATGGGGAGCTTACCATGTAAGTGAACCATCAACAAGTTACCTTTTGTGTTTTTAATTCTGTTAAATTTCCTGCTGATGTAGAAGAATGTTCTCTCTTAAGACTTGCAGATGACTTGTTGAGTAAGGAAATACAAAAGGAGACCTTGTTGGATCGCTTAGAGAAAGAACTTACCATAGCCTACTGTTAGGGTTGACTTTTTACTGCAGAAACATATGTCGGTAGCCCTTTTTTACTACGTTTTTCACCCCATTCCCATTATTATTTGCCAAAAAGGACCACATATTCTTAAAATAGAACATGCATAGATTATGTCTGCATAAAAGTGAAACTATGGTACTTTAGAAAAAATATGAGAAAAATGCGGTCAAAGTTGGAACAAAATAACAGAAATCTGTTTTTTGTATAATTGCGCCTCACGCATTTATAGAGGACAAAATGTCAAAACGCACGTTTTGATTAATGAAGAGCAAGGACATTTCCCACATGTTCAAAACCGTGGGTCCATGTCCATGTAAGGTGGTTAGGTGAATCGCAACTCATTTCCACCTAAAATGGAGGGGAGTTTCAACCAACCTATGGTGCTATAAAAAGAAGTCATCCCTCCATCAGCAAATCATCCTTTCCAAGCTTCATTTCATCTTCTTTCATTTGCTCTCTAGTTGTAAAACACGTTTTTATGGTTTATGTTCATATTCTAGGTTGGTTTTTAAAAACTTATCTTTACGTCTTTTTTCCATTTGGCCAGTGGGAACTTGATTTATACACCAAATCCCAACCTTGGGAAAGGTGGTTTAGGTAAAATAATAGGAAACCAATATGGGATGTGACTTAGGAATAAGCGCATAAAACATGGTCCTAGGTATAGGCCCTCTGACCCATAATGCAAATGAGTTGGTAGATATTCTCTAGGATTGTAATCACACATAGGCATATGATTGTAGGTTACCCTAGCCTATGTAGCAACCAAAAGCAATAGTGAAAGAGTAGAACTCAAATCCCAAGAAAAGTCAGTTATTACGCCTGGTGCATTTTCCCAACATAGTGTGTTTCCATATTTTGCATCAAAACTAAGGTAAGAGACAAGGAGGTTAAGTTTCATTAAATTGCTTGTTAGTTTAAACCCCAAACAACAACATTTCATCACATTTTTCTTCCTAAATCACAATGCATATTTGAACTGTTCATTTCTTGAAAATTGGTTTGGAAGCAAAAAGTCCCTGAGGATTCGACCTTGGATTACTACCAAGTATTACTTGTGATCGTGTGCGTTTGCACGAGTCTCTAAGCTTTTTGAAGTAGAGAAAGTCCCAATACCTATGAACTTGTAGGGGACACTATCGATCCTGGAGCATCTCAGCGCACGGGCGGCACCAACAGTGAAGAAGAAGAAGATTGACTAAGGGAGTTGGTTTCCCCTACCTAAAACTTTATTTTTTGTGTTGGTTTATTTTATGTTTTTCTTTAAAGATTGAATGCATGTGTTAGCTTAGACTTTAATTTCATGTGAATAATGTCATATAGTTTTCAATTACTAGGGTAGTTTCTTATGTTTTTGTTTGATGTTTTAGTGTAATTCGATGAAATGAAAAGAAAATGAAAAGCAAGGTTGAAAATGAGAGGTCCAGTGTAGAACGGTCTGATAATGCATGCTGATTGATTCTAAGTTTTTGCCTTTGGTGTCTGGTCTGTGGGAATTTACACGATTTCTACTCTTGATATAGTTAGAAAGGAATGATACAATTCTTGCCCTTTTTCGAAGGTGTTTTAAAGTAGCATAGGATAGCTTCATTTTGCTAGTATCCCATGGTTGGCCCTAGAAATTTAACCTTATCAGAATTTGAAGGGGTGAGTATCCCTTTCCAACTTGCGAGAAAGCTATTGACTTTATAAAAAGTAGCAAGAATTCACCCCTCTAGAAACGCTTCAGATAGGCAGTACTCCCTATACCATTTATCTTCCTCCTATCTTCATTTTATGTTTGGGGAAGCATTGTCCTTATTTCTACGATATCATTTACTAAGCATTGAGGACAATGCTTTGCTTTAAGTTTTGGGGTGAGGGACTTTCATTTTATTGTTATATTCATTCTTGTAATTCTCTTGCAGTGCAATCATTTGTAATGCTATGCAAAATTTTTGGCCTTATAATTCAGCTCTATCATAAAAAAAATCAAAAAATCAAAAATCAAAAAAATTTCAAAGAGCTAGAGGGTCAGGAATGGCTAGTAGCTCATTGCTGTTAGTGAAGTCAGTAGCAAGTTAGCAAAAGTATGAGAATGGAGATCAGTTTGAGAAAAGAAGTTTGGAGGACTTTTCAAAGGCTGCCAAGAGTGAGGGTGGAATTAAGTGGTCAAATGTGAATAAAGCACCTTAGTCTTAGTGCAAGAGTTGTTTGATTCCCTTCTGGTTTGATGCTTTAGTAGATTGAGAAACTCTTAGCCACAGTAATGGATCATAGGCAATTTGTGAAGTTGCATGCATTGGTTTTCCATTCTATTGAGTGTAGAGTCGGGAGTAGCATTGCTTGGGGACAAACAATAATTCAAATTTGGGGGTGTGATAACTCTCCAAAAGAGAGTTATTTGTGCAAGAATGCATATAAATTAGCTAAGGATAGCATCACTAACACCCAATCTACTCTAATTT